>JAOEHY010003280.1:2443-79994 GCA_025447955.1 Psilopsiagon aurifrons | reverse complement strand
ACTCCAAGTGAGGTCTCACAAGAGCAGAGTAGAGGGGCAGGATCACTTCCCTCGACCTGCTGGTCACACTCCTTTTGGTGCAGCCCAGGATACAGTTGGCTTTCTGGGCTGCAAGCGCACACTGCTGCCTCATGTTCATGTTCTCATTGACCAACATCCCCAAGTCCTTCTCCGCAGGGCTGCTCTGAATCTGAATTTTCTGTTACAACCTTTATTTTTGTACTAATTTTCCCCCGTCCAGGTTATAAACAGGGGGAGCTTTAAGTAACGCTTCTCTGAGCAGCTTGTTGCTACACATCATGATCTGCAAAGCTGCTAGGGACTTCATTGCCTTATGTGCTTACTAGAGAAGAAAAAGCCAGAAGCACAGTTTGTGAGGCCTGCGAGGGAACAGGAGGATGAAAGCACAGCTTTGGTGAGAGGGGTGTTAAGATTTCCAGGTTTCAGAAGCTTCACTGTACTGAAGAAACAAATGATCCAGTAGGCTTTGAAAATCGCATTTGGGTCTGGTCACAGGCAATGGGGTCTTCCTGGGTGATCTATCCAGGAAGAGATGGGTTATGCTGTAACAGGAGCCCTATAGAAGACAGACGAGGCAGAGGAAGTGAAGGGCTCGCAAGGGAAGCTTGTGGTCGCGTTAAGGATTTCAGTTAACTTCGTGACCAGTTGTTACTTTAGCGCTTGTAAACCAGAGCCCACGGGCCAGGGTCCTGTGTCCTGGGCCAGGGTCCTGTGTCCTGAGCCGCCCGCAGGAGCGGGTCGGTGCGGTCCCCGTGGCACGTCACACTCACTTGAGCACCGGGCGCTTCCCCACTGCCCCGGCCCTGCCGGGGCCAGGCGCAGCCGCGGCAGTCGGGGAGCCGCTGCGGGGCAGCAGCCACCGGCACGGCGGGTCCCGGGCAGAACCGCTGCCCGCGGAGGAGCCCAGGGCGGTGGAGGGGCACGCCATGCCCTGCGCCGTGACGTCGGAGGCGGCCGGAAGCGTTTGGGAGGGGCCAGTGCGGGCACGGAGCCGGTGCCGGGGCGCGCTGGTGTGGGCTGGCGGGCGGCTTCATCCCGTGGGTCCGCCGGCTGCTGGGCACGGAGGTACGTTGTACGCGCAGAGAGGGAGCGTCCCGTTAGGGGGAACCGGAGGGTAAAAGTAGTGACAACGCCTCCCCCCCGCTGCCCTCCGCCGGCAGCGCCTGCCCGGCGGGGAGAGGCGCCGCTCTCCGGTGCGGCTGAGGCGGGCCCGGCTGAAGGGGGAGGATCTGTGGGGCCGGAGCTCTCGGAGCGCGGTAAGGCAGAGGTTTCCGAGGTGTCCCGGTGGAATTAACCCTGTGTCCTGACAGCGTGTTGTCTTGTCGGGTTTATAGCTGGGAGGGGGAGGGCATGGGGCTGGTGGTTCTTCAATCGCTTGGAGGTACCCAGAAAGTGTCTCACTTATTCCCTCTGCAGAAGTCTCGTGTGCCTTGGTGTAAAAACTTGTTTTGGTTATAAGTGTAATTTGTGTTACCCTTATGAAAGACATTTTCTGCCTGTCACACTGGGACAGTGTAATACCCGGGTTTTGGTCTTTTTTTTTTTTTTCCTTTTTTTTATGGCAGAGGGTTTCAGCTGCTTTGCAGTGTGTGAAATAATAGGAAACCATGTATGCCTTTTTCAGTTCTAAAAGTAGAGTCAGGAAACCTTAATTTAGAGTGTTGCATACTTAAGATTTGATGTTCCGTGTTACAGAACCTCAACCCATTGCTTTGCCATAATGCCACCTGGTCTTCCAGGAGCCTCCTTCAGCAGGATCCAGATTTCTGTTGCACACCCAGAGGAGTTCAGTGAGAAGGCTGTTAGGCATAGGGCTGTAGGTTTTGGTTTGATTTTCTTGGGGTCTGCTATTGGATTTTCTGATGTTAAAGGCAGAATTATAGTTTGCTTTGGTCTTGATTTCTTCCTTTTCAAAATGAAAACAATTAAATCTGTCTTTACGTATTCCTGTTGTGAATTGATGGTGTTATCTCATGAGAAGATTGAAGGTGCAAAACAGGGTACCTTGTATTCTCTGAATTGTATTTTAGACATTGGTTTTAAGTATGAGAAATAATACTCTTCTGACCCAAATCTCCTGCAAGATAAGCTGAATGTTGCAATGGGCCACTCTATTATTGAATCACTGCAGAAGATTAACCCCAGGGCCCTGTGGATCAGGTCACAGACCTGGGGGTTTTGGTTTAGTGGTGGAGTTTTTTTATTCCTCTTCATTTTTTTTTTTTTTCTTCTGATGTTGCTAAATAGCTGTCACGCAATAATGATGCTAAAACTCTCACCTTTGACTTCTCCCCTGTCTGCCTGCCACCACCACACAGTTTGCATGCTACCTTAAGTTGGTGGCATTCTCCATAATGCGCAAGAAATAATGACTTAGTAGTTTCAACTGGGCCCTGACTTTTGGCCACCTCATTGAAAGATTTACTAAAGAAGTTGCTGTGTAGCTGGATACACTCACAGACCTTTGTTTCATTTCTTGTTAATGCTGTGCATTTAATGAAAGTAGTTATTTGTGGAGTTCAGGGATTATATGTGTTGGAGGAAGGAACGTAAAGCACCCTTTGCTTCCCTCATATGTCTTTGCCTAGGATCTCTTAACTTTATGTAAGGTAAAACTGGAAAAATCAAGTTCGGCCTCTAGGGCTTGTCTGCCTTGGGAAATTTGGGGATAGCACACAAAGGAAGCAGAAATGGTTGGTTGGTTGTCTTGAGAAAACTGCTTTTGTACTGTGTTTCTTTTCCCTGTCTGCAGGCAGGAGTCAGCTCTAAATGGAGAGCTGAGGGGCACTGAAGTATCAGTGTTCCCCTATACAATGGTAATCTTTATATGGGATTCTGTCCCAGTAGTCATAATCTCTGGAAGCTGCTGATGATATTGTGTACCTGTGTGCACTGTCCCTTGTTCAAGTGGTGCCATAGTTCTTTAAGCAAGCCTTTTATTTTTGTTTTGCGAAACTCCAGCAAACTTACTGGAAAGATGTTTGCATTATTTCTTGTGCTGTTACAGTTATACCTTGGAGGGTTTTACTCCATGTAGCGTCACTTTATTTCTTTCTAATTAAACGGTTTGTTTTCTTAAAGGGATTCATCCTTCGGTACTGTCTGACCAGTGAGTCCTTTAAACACGCTCCAGGAGTGGTCACACCGAACTTAAAGTGGAGGAGGGAAGATTATGGCCTTGAATGGACAGAAGAAGACAGTCAGTAACCCGGTAACTCCCCTGTCACGTCAACATCTTTTCACTTGGGAAATGGGACTTTGCTGGTTTAGGTCAATAGTTATTACTTGTACTGTTTTGCACAGTGAGGGGTGTTATTGAGACCTACTTGCATCGCTTGCTATTTGAGGGAGAATGTCACAGGTGACACTAGGAGCTGAGGTTTAGAAGTTATGCTGTAAGTAAATGGACACTTAATGCACAGGACTTTTAAAAGCAAGGAAGTTCTGTCTGCCTTGGAGGGTAATCCTTTTTCATTCACAGCTTATGTGGATGTCTGGCACGTTTTCAGGACATGCTGTATCGAAAGTGAAAGTATGCTAAGCAGTGTTTTCAGTCCTAATACTCTGCAAACATGAGTCTTGCCTGGCAGCCCTTGGAAATGTTGGGTTTGTTGTGCTTGTGACTTGAGTCTGAACAATTAAACTTGAAATCTTTCTCGGTAGTTGATAACTTACCTTAGAATAAATCCTGTTTTCTTAGGGAAGACTTGAGCTAACACAATTCAACAATTGCAGAGAGCAGGTTGAACAGAATGCTGTTTTCCTAGCTTAGAGAGTGTGGAGACTTTCTCTGAAAAGCTGTAGTATTCTTGTGATCTCGAACCGTGGTCTGACACTGGCGTGTGGCTAAAAGGGTGGGCTGGAGCTGTATTTTTTGTTGTATCTTTAAAAAGGTAGTTCCTTTGAGCCTGCAGGAAGTAGTCTTTTTAACTGTGCTAGAACTCTTATTTAAGTCTGTAGGGTATCTATGTGGACTATTGTAGAACTCTTATTAAAGTCTGTAGGGTATCTATGTGGGCCCATAGCAGCAGGACTTTCTTACATATTATGGCTTTGCACAGACACACATCTGTGCCCTCAGTGTATCTGACTGTTCGGTCCCACTATATATTCACTGCTTGCAAAGTGGAGAGAGCTAGGGATGATGAGGGAATAGCTTCAGCCTTCTTCATAAGAACCCAGCTGGGAGAGGAATGAAAGCTCTGTGGAGATTAGCTAGAAGATAGGAGGAGTGAATAGCAAAAAGGAAAGTTGGTAGATGGAGATTTTGGTGGGAGGGGTGGTGTGAAGAGGAGGATCTGTGTAAGGGAGAGAGTAGGAGTTCAGTAAAATAGGGTGGCTGCAAGGGGACTGATAAGTATGATGGGTAACAAGACCAAACTGGAGAATAAAAAGGCGTAAATCTGGGTTTAGGAATGAAGAGCCTAAGGTAGCAATAAGTGTGAATATTTGGGATTGGAATGTGGAGGCAGAGTTGGGAAGCAGTGTGCTGATGACCTCAGGACAGCCTCCAGGCAAGGCCAGGAGAAACCTGCTCTATTTGACCTTGCTTTAATCAAGGCATTGGGCTAGAGACATCAGAGGTGTTTTCCAGCCTCAGCCCTTCTATGGTTGTGTGATACTACAAGATGATCTTACGAGGGATGGAGGAGGGCAGGCTATGGAGATTTCACTGTTTCAGTGATCGTTCCATGAAAACCAAAACTTAAGAGCTTTATTACAGGTTTGAGTCTGAAATGTATTTCTTCACTACTGTACTGTTCTGAATCATTCAGAAAATCCTGCTTTCCTCTTCATGCCCTTTACTCCACCCATCTGGCAAGAAATGTTGTCATGTCCCGTCTGATGGGGCAGCTGTCTGCTACCCAGCAAGCTGAATGAAGGTTGTATTATCACAGTTCTTTCCTCTGTAAGACCATAATCTGTCCTTGCTTTATGAAAACTGGCAGATATTAGGAAGAACTTGATCTTCAAGACCTCTCAAACTCAGTTGATGCTGACCAGTTGGCTTCAGAGGTACTTTTTGGAAGTCTGGAAGAGAGCCGTGATGCTGGTAGATCATGTGATGACACAAACCTTAATCTTAATAAATAAGGAAAAATTAGTAGAAGAATGTCTTGAGATACGAGGAAATTACAGGCACATTCTGTCATGACAAAACCTCATTAAGGCTGTAGCACTGCACCCAGGAAATGCTCTATTTTGGCCTTGCAGATTCCGTATCTTAGCTTCTGTAGAGTTGGTTGCTCCTGCTTAAGCCAGTAAAATACATGAGACTTAAACAGCTTGGCCATCTCTGAGCTCATGCTTGAGGAGCAAGTTCTTTAAGTCCATTTTGCCTGATACGTGAGACGACTGCAAACCAGATTTCATGCAAAGCATGGGTAGCTGAGAAGGGAAGTGAGGAGAGGGCAGAAAAGGTTATGAATCTACTGGCAGAAGTGATCAATATTCTGGATTTAGACAATTTTTGTTGTCATTCCGTCTCCCCTTCTCAGCAGTTCACCAGAATAGGTGTCAGCAAACACATCCCCTTTTCATACCTTCCTCTTTCACATGAATGTACACATATTTAAAAAAGAAAAAAAATCTCACCTTGTCCTTTTACAGTCCAGTATTCCATTAAGCAGTCATATTTCCAGTCTGTTCATTTTTTGTTGTTAAATTACTGGAACTCTTGTTGACAATTGACATTTCATTTCAAAGATGGCCTAAAATCTTACACGCTGTTCCACAGATAAGAGATTTTTTTGGGGGAGAAAACAAAAACAAACAAACCAACCCCAACCCAGCCTTGGCAGAATTTGTCTATTAAGCAAAGCAAATGCAGCATTTGCTGCCATTTACTTCCTCCTTCAGCCTGGAGCACAAGTGATGACCTGCATACTTACAGCTTTACTTTCAAATTAGTCACTTGTGAACTTCCACAGTTTTCTGTTAAGTTGCTCCCCTTCTCTCCCTGAAATGCTAGATGCACCAGATGATGGTCAGGGTAGGGGCTTCTGTCAGCATGTCTGAACCGTTGCCAGAGTGCCATTCTGGGTGTTCAGGGCTTTTAACTGACATGTCCTCTTACGTGAGTTAACAACTCCTACTGTGTTGCCATTTTAGTTTAGCGTAACGCGTGTGTTACCTTCTCCAGCTATCAATATGGAGGGAAAAATGTAATGGCTTTGAACCAAACTGTATACTGTAGATACCACAAGTACCAAGACCCCTGAACGGGGCTCATTCGTTGCACCTTGCAATTTTTAGCTCATTAGGATGAGGTATTTTATTGTATTTGTTGTGTAGTTTTTTACTAAGAAAACACTGTGTGATGTTGCTTCTTTTCCTGTTACTGTTTTCCAAAATGGAACAAGAACAAGCAAAAAGGCAGCTGCTGTAGCCTGGGGTCATAAGGGTTGTGGAAGTTGCTTCCTTCTACCAGCAAAGGGCTGATAATAGACAGCCCTTGGCAATGACCTATTTTAAAGTGAATCCTTTTTATACTCTATTAATGAGGAAATAAAGCATTACCACTCTTCATTTGAGAGCTAGCAATGGGGGCTGGAAATATTAGTTTTAATTTTATCTGAGAAGCATGGTTTACATAGTTGAAAATCTGATGGGTTTTTCCATCCTGTTGTGGTGGGTATTTAGTGCTTTTCTACTGTTCATTTTAAATGAAATGGTGGTTGTGTTTCTTTTAATGTGCTAGAGCACCACATAACTAAGCATTATATTATTAAAACTATTGTGGTTTCTTCTGCTTCCATTACAAAATGTTATTTAAATACTTTCTTTCTTCCCCCCCTTCTTTGAGATCATTCCATATGTTGGGACAATATTTGGTGGCCTTGCTCCTGGACAGCTGATTAAGATCCATGGGACTGTTCCTGATGACGCAGACAGGTAATGGCTACCATATCACTTTTTGCAGTGTCACCATGTGAACAGAATTGTAGTGGATAAAATGTTTCCAGGGGTTCTACTTATTATGGCACAAAAAGGATTGCTCTAAATACTTGTGATAGCATCAGAGTGAATACAGGTTTAAGTGGTTAATTAATGGATGAACTGATTTTTTGCTTTATGTTGATTCTTTCTTTTTGATTTTTGCTCTGCCTGCTTTGACAGTTATTTTCCCTGTCATATGTCTCCCTGTCTAATGGGATTATCTGAGACTAATAAAGTTGGTAACTGAATGCGTTGCATGAAGGAATTAACTTAAGATGGGGTAAGTAGGTATGAAATGTTGTCTCTAAAGCAGAGCTATCCGGTGTGCAAAAGCCAATCAACACGCTCAGTTGAGGTATTTGCCTTTATTGCAATTCTGCACAGAAGAAGGTACCAGCCAGCTAACACAGCCCGCATATCTTCTAGGGAAACAGGTAAAGCTTTCTATACAAAGTGCTAGCAAGGGAGGAACCATGTCCAAATAAGTAACTGGTTACCTGCACTTTACATAATGAAATCTCAGTCATTCATCTCATTCCCAGCTCATTATACCAAGGTGGTCCTATATTTACATATAAAATCTCATCTAAGAGGTGTGTCTTGTAGTATTATAATTACCTAAAGTAACTAGAGATTATATCTTTATCAGCTACCATCAAGTTCTTGCCTGGCCTTATATTCTGTTATGGTTCTCATTTGAACAATAGTTGGCCATAAAGTAGGTATTCATAGCATTCCATTTTGAGGATCTTTCCGCTCTTGTGCTCCCTTTGTTGTGGTCTCGAGACAATTTGTTTATTTTGTACACTTTTAACTCCTTTTGTCATCAAACTAGAGCATGTGCCTGGTATGGGGGTTCTGTTCCCTGACTTTGCTCAGGGTTCATTTGGTTATTCTACTGAAGATGGTGGGAGAGAAGGTGGTGAACACAGTAAGCGAGGAGCTTACTGTGTAATACGAATGATGACCATTACATAAGTACTTTAATTCATTGCAGAAAGTCAGGGGAGATCTTTTCGCAAATGTGTAGAGGTTAGACAAATGTGGGTTTGTTTTTTTCCTTATCCAACAGCACTCATTGTGTCTGCCTGTTTTGAGGCTGCACAGTAAAACACAAGTGTATCAGGTGATTTCTTGACAGACTGAGCTAAATATGGTTTATGTTATTTTTATGATTAGGTTCCAGGTGGATTTACAGTGTGGCAGCAGCATAACGCCTCGAGCTGATGTGGCGTTTCATTTTAACCCCCGCTTCAAAAGGTCTGGCTGCATTGTTTGCAACACACTGGAGAGGGAAAGATGGGGCTGGGAGGAAATCACTTATGAGATGCCCTTTCAAAAAGGGAAATCATTTGAGATTATCATCATGGTTTTAAAGAATAAATTCCAGGTGAGTCTGGGTTGATTCTTTATCACTAGACAGTTGTTCAAGCCAATAAAAAAGAGGTATTTTGTATAATTACAATAAATAGTAGGAAGCCTAGGTTTCTCTGCTACCTAGGTATAGTCTAACTACAGAAAAGTGTGAAAGTTTTTCTTTAAAGAGCTGCCAAGTAAATCAGACCTTTAATTTGTGTTGCTTCTCTCTATGTTGGATGAGTAGCCAAGTAACTTCCTGTCATGGCTAATGGCTACCCCTCCCTTCTCTTATGTGCTGGCCTTAGGATAAACATTTTTTTGTGACTAGTATAGGACAGCCTTCTTGGAGTAAATATGTGAGGTGTATTTGTCACGCTGTGTTAGACTGCCGTAATAGATTCTGTTGCATTGGTAATACCACATTCATAAATGATCAGGTGATAGAAACAAAAGGTGTGAAATGCAAATTTTAATGTAGGCAAATAAATCTCATAGTGATGGAAAGAGAGACTGAATCCTAGGTGAGCTGAACATAGTTGCTCTGAAATTTCTAGGACACTCCCTGCTTCTGTACAAAACAAGTGTAAAGCAGATACATGCATATAATCTGATACATGGCTGGTTTAAGGTATGTATAATATAATTTTCCTGTTTTATTTCCTGTCTCTCTAGGTGACTGTAAACAAGAAGCACTTGCTCCTCTATAACCACAGAATTAGCCTTGAAAGAATTGATACTCTTGGAATATATGGCAAAGTGCAGATCAGAACTATAGATTTTGTTCCTGGTGTAAGTAATATTGACAGCTGACTTGTTCAGTTCCTTTTCTCTGTCTTGCTAAACTACAAAGTAGGATTTTATGGTGAAAAGGAGGTACACAATAGCAGCTACGCAGTCTAATGCTGATAACTTTTTCCCCCCTTCCCTTTATGTTTGAACATATGGGTCTCATGTGAAGATCTATGCGCCTCTGTTTTAGCCTTGAAGCTAAGGGCAAAAGAGTGACAAAGTTCACAGCTTGCAAAGTTAATATGACAAGACGATGTGTGAATTGATTGGATACTGGATCTAGGAGTGCATTAGACTTTTCAAATATTGCAGGAGCTCCAGAATGAAATCTCACAATTCAGTGCTTCTAAGTGACAAGTTTGGCCACGGCTGTAACTTGTTGATTGGCTTCCAAATGTCAAATTTAGCCATAGCTGGCACTGCTTTTGCATATAACCCTGTTTTTCCTGCTAAAATGACTGAACAAAGTGGTAAGCAGGAGTGTATGTTTGTTTCTGGGGGATGAGAAGAGGTGTCCCTTTTCAAAGACTTTGTGGCTTGATTTGCACTTGAACCAGACTGCAGTGCATTTGAGTGAAGGCAGTGCTGAGCTTCCTCAGCTGCCAGCTCTGCTGGAGGAAATAAACCAACAAGGAGGAGTTGAACAGTATTTTCAGAAGGACAGATCCTTCTGTTCTGAAAGGGTGGGACTTTTAGAGCAGAAAAGGAAGGTGATAAATTGCAGGGAGATGCAGAAGGTGAATGCCTTTTCACTTTCTTCCTGCCACTCGCTAAGGCAGCCTACGTAGTGCTGTGTAATATCCAGGGTCTGTCCTGCCCCATCTTCACTACCCTGTGGGCAAAGCTTAAGTCTCTTACTGCTAAACATCAGGTCTAACTCAGGTGAACAGACTAGTAACTGGGTTGATAGACAGTGGAGATGTGGGCCTGAATGAAATGGGGTCTAAGCTTTAAAAATATGTCTATGCACTGAGCATTTGCAAAGCCTGTGTATAGACTTTAGTGGGCCCCATCACTTGGCCTTTGGCACGTTGCCAGAATGATGTTACTTCAAAGCTGTCTGAGGTCTTAAAGGTCTTAAAGGATGTAACTTGCAGAAGAGCTTTGGGGGCAAGCAGGTTCTGCAGTTTGATTTCTGTCCCAAACACAAAACAAAACACAGTTGCTTTAGTGTATGGTTGCTGATGCTGTATCCTTTGGAGAAGAAAGGAAAATGGAGAAGGCTGGTTGTTTCCTTTTTGTCTTTGCTTCTAATATACTCTTCTGAGGAGGAAGATGGAGGCTTGTATTGAAATAAGCTGGAGACATAATTTGGCTACAGCGGTTGATCTTCAGGACTTTTCCTGGCTTTGTAGGGCTTTGGTTAACTTTTTTTTTATCACAGCCCTAGTTTTCTATGTTAACATTTCATGCTTTGAAGCAGCATGGGTCCTCGTATGGTTCTAAACCGACTTCGTGTTAAAGTCCTATGTTGTTAGCAGTGACATGTAACTATCTCTCTCTCTGCAGTCTTTACAAAGCTCTCAGCCATCTAGGATGAGATTAGCTCTAGGAGTAATAAACACAGAAAATGTATTTATGTTTGTAAAAGGTTGAATGAATCTCCCCATTATGTCATAAACTTGTTAATGTTGTTTGTTTTCTCCTGCAGGGGGAAATGCCAGATGGTTCACAATTCGTAAGTAGACAATTCTCATGGCAAATGTGAAGAGTAAAAAAAAATTGAAATAAAAACTTCTTAGTTATTCATGACAAAATCATGCACAAAACAAGGGGATCGAGAATCTTCTGGGAGATGATCATTAGTGAGGTTTGGTAGAGAGTATTCCTCTTTTCTGCCACTAGTAAAAGTGAGGCTACTTGTTAAATCATTTAGAAAACACAAAAGATAAACACAGCATCTGCAGCCGTAAATAGAAAACCAGAAAAAGGTGCCTGAAGTTTTAAAGGATCAAATCACATGAAAAACTTTCTCCTTGGGGACTACCTGCAACACAAAAGTATTCTGCAGTCATCTTACACCAAATGGCCTTATGTTAACGTGTGTGTCTCAGAACCTGTCTGGCTACATCTTCCTCTATGCACTTCAGGTGGCTGGATGCCAGCATTGCACCTTAGGGTTGGAATTCACACCCATATGGCAGGGAGCATCAATGGAGTGAGGGCTCCTCTTTTTGCAAAAAGCTGTAGAGGTGGACAGTATCCAGACTGGAGTAGAGACCATGTTCAGACTGAAAAAGTGTTGGAAGCCAGGAATATATACATATAGAATTTGTGGAGAAGGTGAAGTTGCAGTGAGTACCATGATTTTAGATGTCTCATTACTTGACAGTCAGCTTTCTTCAGTCTTCTTATCAAAACCAAATAACATGCAGTTGTCATTTGCCAGTGGTGGACTTCAACCAGAAATTAAAAATAAGGCCAGGTATTTCTCCATTCACTCCTTTTCCCTGATTAAAATAACTTGTAACACAACAACAAAATAAAAGGCAAATAAAATGCTTGCATTATCTATGTGCTGGTGCCAGGAGGACAGAATACTCTGTGACCCTACTTCTAGTACTTAGGCAACTGTGGGACTGAATCTTATTCTTTAAAGCATAACTGAAGATTTCACAGAGGAGAGGTCAGGATGTCTGTATCTGAATAATTATATGATACAAACTTAAATTAGTGCAGGGAGTTTTGTGCTTACTTTTTTCCCCTTTTTTCCCTTTTTCCCCTCCTTCCAGGGATGTTTATTTTGAACCCAAATTGGTACTTTAAAGAGCCCCAATATATTGATATGTTTATCTCAGCATAACTTGGTGCTGTAGTGAAGTTCAGTTTGCATATTTTAAAAAATTAAATCAGTAAAAATTTTTACTGGTGATGTACTTCCAGACTGTTCCTTATGTTAAGAAACTTGATACAGGACTTCGTCCAGGATGCACAATTACCCTTAAAGGAGAAGTGAACAAAAACCCAAAGAGGTAAGTGTTGCTGATTTATTTTCTTTTTTCTTCTATTTAGCTGAGCTACTCTTGAGAATGAGTAGGCTTTTTCATGCCTCAGTATATCCTTACTCACTTACAACTTTGCATCTGGAATCATCTGAAACTACAGTGCAGTTTCTCAGGAACCTGCAGGATACTGCTCTAGAGAGGACTTTATGAAGAGCAGCTCACTTGTGAAAAGTGAAGGTAAAACCTGAGTGTCTTACCTGCTCAATTTGCATCATTCACAAGATTGTGTGTCTGTTCAGGGTTTCCATTGTGTGAGGCATGTGAGCACACATCATCCAAGACAGCCTTTATTCTTAAGAGATCAAAGAGTAAGAGAACTGGTAGAAGTAAATGGAAAACGAGTGAGGTGAAATGTTGGTGTGCTCAAATGCTGCATGGTGCAGCATTTCTCAGAGTATTTCTTGATGGCCTCCTCTGGGACACCATCAGTGTGAAGGTGCCTGACAACAAGTGAGTGATGGAAGCCTGTAGGGGAGTACGAGCTATAATTTTGATAGCAAATTAGGAACAAGAGGTTGCGAAGAGGAGATGATTTAAAGGAGGGTGGGGGTCGGGGAGTGCAACTGTCAAAATGGAGCTGAAGAAGTGTGGGTGCTTCAGCATGCCCTTTGCTTGAAGGGTAGTTTTGGCTCTGTGAAGCATGCCTAAAAATGAAGCAAATAGTGCAAACAATGAGAAGCATGCTTTTTATGCTGTGTGTATGCATTTCACTCCTGGTTCCTCAGAGCACATAACCTCCCTGCAGCTGAACAGCACTCAGAATTCATATTGATACAGGAACCCAAGGGCTAGAAATGTCAACAGTGTTTGAACGACTTTAAATTGGACAGGATAATTAATACTTACATAGGAGCATTTGTTTTCAGACTTTTGGCTTGAAAAGCTTACTAGCTTGTCTCAAATGCAGAATATACTGCTTATAAGTGTGAAGGGGCTTTTGGGTGTTTAGTTAAAACACTGCGGGTTGCTCTTTGTGTTTGTGTTTTTAAATATATAGAGTTTATAAGTTACTGAATGTTTTTCATTCAGTTCACACAGTTACAGATACTCGTTTTCCTTGGTGAAAAAGAGAGCTTCACAGGTTGCTATTTTGTACTTGGACTAAGCAATTCTGGTCTTCTCAAAGGGCAATAACCTGGCAGCTGGAGCTAATCTGGGGGAGGAATATTTCTTCAAATGCAGTAAGGTCTTTGCCACATGTTGAAGTATTCATTTGAATTTGGATGACTTTTCCCTCTGATCACTCTCTTCCAGACTTCTCCTTTAGGCACCCTGTGTTGTGGACATAGCTGAGGTTAGAGAGTATTTATTCAGCCTGGGCAGAACTTACATGCATTGTGTCCCACAACTCTTTTATGTACCAAGAGAATCCTCAAACTTTTCTTTAAAGTCTGACAAGTTTGTTGCCAGAAAGACTATCTTTAGGTAAAAAAAGGCTTCCCACTCCACTGCCTGAGTTAAGAAAGATATGGTGGAGCAACTAGCACCACATGGTTCTGTGAGAATGCTGCCTCCTCATGCTATAGGGGAGCAGCACTTGGCCCTCCTGGCACAACACCTCCTTACTGAGAAGCGAACAGAAAGCTGAGTGATGAAGCAGATCTAGCAGGGTCATGTCCTGCATTTACTGCCTGTAGCCAAGTTTTGTGTGAAGGAGGCATGTTAACTGCCTGCTTCATTCTTCAGGGGAATCACAGTCCTGGTTTCCACACTGTTCTGAATATTGGCTAAGCATTCGTAAATAGCATGGACTACTGCATTGTGTCTATAAACCCTTGGTGTAGTAAACTTAAAAAATATCTTCCAGCTTTACGATAAATCTGAAACCAAGTGACTCCGAGGACATTGCATTACATCTGAATCCCCGAGTGAAAAATAAAGTTTTTATAAGGAATTCATACCTTCATGACAGCTGGGGAGAAGAAGAAAAGGAAATTGCCAATTTCCCTTTCAGTCCTGGGATATACTTTGAGGTAAGGTTAATAACTGAAACATAGCATCAGACTGGTAATTTTATCAAAAGGATTAGCAGTGGTGCTTAAGTATCTTGTCTTAAATACAACTGCCATTGCTGCATTTCAATGTCTTGAGAATACTTAGGGTTAAAAGGGAACTGTAGGGAGCAGAGATTTCAGTTTAATGACAGCTTTCTTTTTAAATAGTTGCAAGAACTCAAGTCTATGCTCAGAACAAACTGTAATTGAAATGAGTCAGACTCATGGGTCCCTTCCAACTTCAGTTATTCTGTGAGTCTATGGATTTTATTGGAAGTTTTGATTATTTTTAAATGTCTCTTTTGCATGAAACATTCCTTGTAAGGGAAGCAGGGCTTGCCCAGGTCTAGGCTAGATCAGCAGGTTGGCTTTACATGTCTTACCTGAGCTTAAAACTTAACTGTTTCTTTTCTGGCTTTTCAGCTGATCATTTTCTGTGATGCTCACGAGTTCAAAGTTGCTGTCAATGGTGTTCACACTCTGGAATACAAGCATCGTTTTAAACAACTTGAAAAGATTAACATAGTGGAAATCATAGGAGACATTCAGTTGTTAGATTTGAGGAGCTGGTAGTATTTTTCAATCAGTACTGAAAGAATTAAACCTCTTTTAATAACAGTGCCTCCTTGTCAAGTACAGACAGGTGCTGATTCCTGCTGAGCCTGCCTTTATCTACCTAGGCTTCTATGTCTGCCTCTCGTGAGTTAGGCAAGTACCAGAACTAGATTAAATCCTCCTCTACTTTAAAGTATCCTGGGAAGCTAAGTAAGTGTTTGCTCAGATAAATCTCCTGTATTAGTGAACCTAAGAATATGAAAATGCTGCGTCATACTTTATCTAACAATTGCACTCTATATGTTCAAGTTAAACTACTACTCAGCATTCCTTGATAGCATACATTCAATATAGTGAAGCAGAAACTATACCGAAGTAGGATATGAAGATATGGTTATCCACACCACAAGGGACATTGATAATTCATTTAAAATAGAATTCTTAAATATACTTTACTACTTACATTAGCACTACTTTACTAGTTTATATTAGCAACTATAACCTTTTGACTGAGGTTGATTAAGGAAACAATTGACCTATCAGTTCTAGCAAAAGGCAAGGAATTTGATCTTCTGAGCCTGCTGTGCAGTGGGACCTTATCTGACACCTGCATATAAGTGTTTTAAATCAAACACAGAATCAAACGTAGAGCAGCGTTTCTAGATTTTAGTTTTCCAAAGTGTTACAAATGAAAATTATTTCACTGGTAGCAACTGTGTGAGCTTTTGAAAACTTGGGTTGATCTGAAATGGCTCTGAACTGAGTTGAGATTGCTCAGGGACTGAAATGGATGTTTGATGCTTTCATTTAATAAAAACATGTGAACCCAGGTACTCGAGGCAGAGTTTCAGCTGAGATATGTGACTCAGATACTCATCAGTGGAACAAAGAATGAATCCTTTTTCAGTCTTGTATTAAAATACTGTGAAACAAGCTGCTCCTGTTTAGTTTTCTGTACAAATGTCAGTCTCAATTTTTATACTTTTAAAAAGCTGTTCCTGGCTGTCAATCCATGTATGAGGGATGTTCGTATTTATCTTAAAAAGTGAAGCAATTTCAAGAATAAGATGTACCCTAAAATACTGTTTAAAATAAATCACCAGATTTAATGTATAAAAAAGCATAAATAAAAACATCTGTGAACTCTTGCTTTTCTCTAAATGTAGCTACATAGCTATTACCCCTTTTTGGTTTATATTTGGCTTGTGTTGCTTATTATCTTACTTGTATCTCCAAGGTGGCACAGTGATAGTGTCTAGAAGACCATTTCCACCTCAAGCAGTTAGTGATCCACAGACCAGTTACCCTGAGTAGGTCTTGGCTGTGCTGGTGTGTCCTTCAGGACATGTGCTGCATGATCAACTTGCTGACTGATGGTAATGGAGGAGCGGGTAGGCAGCTCCCACTTGGGTGTCCTTGCCTTTATCTCAAGAGTTGAGCAGGAAGTTCTCATGTGAACATTCTTTGTGTTTGACAGCAGACATGATTAATAGTTGTTTTCTAAGAAAATCCTTTAAAAGCATGAATGACCACAAAGGGCAAACTTTCTGCAGAGGAGATCTGCATGGCATGCTACGCCCTGAACTGAGGCCCATTCCCAGCACTAGACGGGACATACGAGTACCTTCTTGATAGTGTTCTTACCAGTTGCATTTTAAACCATACTTTTGAATTTCAGTGCCTTTCCTGGTGCAAAACAGGTGGTGAATTTTTTGGTACATTTATTAACAGCGCAAGCAATTTATTCTTCAGATAAGTAGGTGCTATTCCTTTAGCTTGTCTTTAAAGACTTAAAAAACATAGGAATCCTAATTTATTAGGATTCGTGTGAATCCTAATCTGAATCCTAATTTATTGTAACTTCCTTTTCAGTACCTTCTGTGGCTTTACTTTTTGCTTCCCTAAAAAGACAGAAAAGCAGATTCTCAGCACTGCAGCACATGGGTGCCATGAGCATCATGCTTTCAGCCCTTCCACAGGGACAGCAACTGCATACCCCAAACACAGCAGAACTCAAGAGTGTCTTGCATGTCATTCTGTGCCCCATCAGAATTCGCTTATAGCTTGCTCCAGTCTCCCACTGTTAAGAAAACAGCAGTTAAGGGAAAGTCACGCAGAAAGTCCCCAGATCATCCAGAAATTATAAAGCCAGATTCTTACAATGTTTTATTAAAAAAATCTTTCCTCTGATAAAAATTATTATGACTGATTTTGCCTGTAACAGTAGCCTGTGTAAAGCTAACATGATTCAGACAAAATCTGAAAACAAAGGAGATCAACTTAGAAGTAGCTTTGGAGTGGTTCTCCTAAAATGACTTCTAGTTGTTGAATTGTCTTCTGACACAGCTGTTCAACTTCTTCACATTCATCTAGAAAAAGAAAGCAAGCAGGAATTAAGTAGAACAGCCATTGATAGCTAACCTAGGAAGGCCTCATCACTTGTCAAGGCCAGAACTGGCTTCAAACACCAGGTATGAAATTATTATTAAAAAAATACTTTGGCGGTGCCTTGGGACTTGGTGAATTATTTCTATTGTAACACTGACCTAAAACATGAAACTAGGGAGATGCACACACTGAAGAAACTGCCATAATTGAACTTCAGAATTGTTGCATACAACCCACTTCAGTTTGTGTCCTGTGCAGTTTAACCTACCATGTGCCAGTATGTAAGTTTTACAGCAACTACAGCAATCACACTGTCTGAACCTTTGAAAAGTGACCCTTATTCTCTTTTTCGTCTTAGGCCAATTGTCTGCACCAGTGCCACTTAGAACATTACCTTCCATGAGCTCAGCTAAGAATGGAATGGATTCAGGTAGCAGGACCAGGTAGTTCTCTTTCAGTTTTTGTGCAACTTCTACCAAAGCAAGCAGAGCAGCAAATCGGACCTAAATAAAAACAGGAATCTTTGTAAGGAAACAAGCATTTCAGTATAGTTCTCTGTTTTCTACCCTGCCTGCCTCCACTTTCTTTCCATCTAAGTTTGTAAACTAGCTCCTGCTCGTAAAGGGAACTAGTTTTACACCAGTTTAAATCTCAACATTTGGGTTAGGATAATGTGAAAGTAAAAAACAGGTCGCAAGAAGCAGATAAGTTATTTAATAAAATGGTCTTGAACTTCTTGTTGCAATGCAACTGTTTCACTTTATCAGAAGGACTTAGCTCATTACAATGACAACCCAAGTACTCCCCCTGAAGAGCTACAGCCTGTCAAATAGGAGAGCCTTGACAACTGTATATAATAAAAGTCTGAAGGTTGATAGATAACTGTCTTCCAGTTCCCCCTCTTTCTTCCTACACAAACAGCTTTTATTCCAACAGCTATCCAATCTTTAAAGAACCCAAACCACACAGTACAGAAGCCATCTGCATGTGGAATATTGACTGCTTACAGTGAGAGCAGAAGGCCATCTTGTTCACATCTCTCTATGGCCTGGGAGTAGCACAGTACTCCCAATACAGTATCACTATTTTAACTTTGACGAATATTTTAGTAGTGACTGGGCTAGTCCAAATTTGGTTTTGGATGCACTGTTCCCATTTTCTAATGCAACAAAGAAAACCAGTTTGAATGCTGACAGCTCCAACCTTAGAAGAGGTGTGCCTCATTTTCAGCAGGATCTGGTAGTTCAGTGGTTTCCAAAGAGAATCATCCGCCATTGCCACTGCAAACTGAGCTATGCAGGGTATCAGGTGTGCTGTCACTCTGTCTTGAAACTTTTCATCTCCTCCAAGTGTATTTTCTAGCTGTGGAATAAAAAGCTTGTCAAACAGATCCAAACAAATCAAGCCAAAACCACTTCTGGCTTTGGCTTTTAGGTACTCAAGGCCATCAGTGGGCGTGCAACTGGTCTGCAAGAACTCAACCACATGCATGAACCTTACAGAATGACGATGTTTAGAAAGAGGATAAAAGCGTAATTCAGAGCCTTAGGCAAAGCAGTTAATACTGCTTTGTCTTTGGGCCACATACAATGTTGTCTGTGGCTCAAAGACAATAAATTACTTCCTCCCTTTTTGTTAAGGGAGAGGATTGAGGTGAGGTTAAATGGTTGAAAATAATAAACTTTTCAGACGGGGGAAAAAAAAGTCAGTTTTAAACCGTTTTTCCTGTGTCTATCAATACCTGGTCAACCAAAGGCATCATCAAGGTTTCTGCTCTTTCCTTACTCAGGAACTTCTGGGTGTCAAACAGGAAGAGCTTGTGCAGACAATTCATGGTGAACTGCAACAGCAGACAGCTCTTCTCTGTGCTATTCTCACAGTCAAAGAAAGCTTCATCTATATGTCAATCAAGGAGAAGGGAAAAAAACACCATTAAAAAAAGCCCCTGAAACTTTCCCACAAGACAGAAACATTCATTTGTGAACATAGCTAAAGGATGACTACATAGCAATTATGTACTCATCACTCAGAACAATAAAGATGCAATATATTATCTGGCTGTTAGCTGATGCCCTAGCAGGTCTGCCACTGCTGTTCATAGTCAACTGAGGATAAAAGGGACTAGACACGGGCTACAGGAAGACACAGGCCGTAACAGTGGATGTGGAGAATTTCTTCACTACAAATAGGATGGGCAAATAATTTCCCATACAAAAAAGTAATATCTATTTTTGCCAAGGAAGCAGAGGAGTCTGAATGCAGCAGGTAACGTGTAAGAGAAATCGAAGTATGAAAAAAAGGAAAAAAGGCTAAACCAAAACAAGTTGTCCTTTCCCCACACAATTTCATTATCAGGAATTCACTGGGACTGACACTGAAAATTTTCATGTGGTCTCAAGTTTGTACTGGCAGTCCAGAGCCCATGGATGAAATATGTCCCTTTGTTCCATTAGAATAAGAAAGATGTCTTATTTATGAGAGAAAGAAGAAAGAGATGTGAAGTATGTTCCATGAAGTAAATCCTGTAAGACTAAACTTTCATCAATTACAATTAACCTATTTCAGCAATTAAGTTAGCCTGCCAACACCTCTCTATAGTTAGTAACTGAAAACTTACCAGTTTTAGAAACGTTGACCTGGTTCAGTGTCTCAGCAAATGGCTTCAATAAATGACCAGCAAACAGGGTGAAGAGGCCCTTGAGCTTGTCTGCAATGCAATCTGCTATTCGGTGGAATGTCAGTAGTCTGTCTTTTAGGGCAGACTCTGTTTTGGACCAGTCAAAGAGCTGAAAAGTGGAAGTCAGATTAGCTCTTTCCTGTGTCTGTCCACTGGAAAACCTAAATGTGCTGATGCAGATGTATTATACTTAAACTTCTCACCTTAAAGAAGAGAGGTCTGAAAGAAGCCTCGGAAAGTTTCATAACCATACTTATTAGACAATCAATAATGTAAGTCTCTGTCTTACCGACTTCCTCTAAATCATCCTGGGAAAAATTAGAAGAGAGAATTCCGAGTTTAAAATGTAAGAATTTCCGTTTTCAAAGCATATTTTAGTTTGTTTCAGACTAAATGCCTACTGATGTTTTCTACCCCAAGAACAATTCCAGAACACAGAGTATTTGATACCCAGAATTTCCAAGCACAAACGCCAAGAAAACTACTAATATTTTTTTAAAAACATCTGATAGAATTAGCATGCAGAGGTTGAGCTGCTGTTGTTATCCCCCTGAACAAGCCACCTTGGCATGATCTGTTCGGAAGTCTAGGGCTCTCATGAAAAATGCTGTCAGCTCAGACTGATGGGAGATCAGGTGCTCCTTCTCCATAGTAACAATGTGCTCCTTCAAAATGTTCATAAGGGGAACAAGGCAGTTCTGCAAAACAAAAACAAAGCAATGCAAAGGCAACCGTGATGCTGACAGTAACTGAGAAACATACCAACGAAATAGGATTTTGGCACTTCATACATTTACTCATTAGAATACTGTTGATAAAATAAATAAGCTTTTTCCTATAATTTTGGGGTGTTTAAGGATTCCTGAAAAGAGTTTGGTCACTCTTGGTTGAAAATTATGACTCGTGTTCCCAGCAGATAAAACCTTTATGAATGGACAGTCTCTCAAGCACTCATCATCTAACATGCCAAGGATATTAAACGGGTGCATTTCTCCCAGGTCTAACTTTCCTGAATCACCATTGCAGTAAAAAGAAAACAGAGATAACATAAAGACTGTGCTAGGTTTGGCTGGGATGCAGTGAATTTTCTTCATAGCAGCTCACATGGTGCTGTGTTTTAGAATTGTGACCAAAACAACAGTGGTAACACATTGACCAGTGCTCACAAAGTATTAAGACTTTCTTTGTTTCTCACCCTGCTGCCCCAGCAAGTAGGCTGATGGTAGGCAAGAGGCTGGGACAGGACAGAGCCAGGACAGTTGGACCAAATTTTGCACTCTTGGTTGTATTTTTTTTTTCCCCTTTCATTCATTTTAATCACAGTGCAAAAGAATAAAAGAAAAATTAAAATCCTTACCTTCTGGGTATTTGCCACTTCACTGTAACACTTCATAACCGCAGGCAGGAATATTCGGGGAGCAAGCCTTGTAGCTAGGATAGTTTTCAATGATGATACACGTAAGCTTATCTGGGAAGAAGGACCAAACTCGACCACAAACTTTTCCAAGCGAACAACCTATCAGGAAATCCAACAAAAGTCAGACATACTTACAACAACAAGAACTTGTTTTACAATAATCTGTTGCAAATAGGAGACAGGTATTTTGCTGTCTGCAGCACCTGGAGCACCTTGTGTTGTCTGTGTACAAAGCTTCGATTTCTTTTTCAGACTGAAAAAACATACATTAGCAGTAAGGGGTCAGAATTACCCCAACACACTTGATGATACCATGGATAATACAGAATAATCCTCCAGGATTCATCTTTCTTTCCAAACAGGCAAACTACAATCTGTCAGAGGGAGGAATAGGAAATGCTGTTATATTCGTTGTTTTAGTTACCTGCATAAGAAGGTGAGTGGAAAAGTAGTATGTTACAACCTTTCACACTGTTGGCACATCCATTTCAGTTTCAGACAGAAAAACTGATCTCTGTTATCCTCTACGAACTGGGCAGATCTAGTCCCCCTTTACACATCTGCAGGAATTAAGAGAGCTCACCTGCAGCAAGCAATCCAAAAGATAAGGGCTAAGGAAGTGAGTTAACGTTTCTGCAACCTTCAGCAGAGCAGTGACAGCACTCAGCAAGTAAATCTCATTGGAGACCAGGTCCTTCTTATTTTTTAAAGTCTTCAACAATGCTGGCATCAGCCTGTGAATAACCAAGCACAGACAGAGGAAGGTGAAACCACTGACCAGTTGGAGGCACATTTCCAATCCCATAAATCCATCTGTTAAGCCTTCAGGGACAAATTCTACACAATTTTTAACACGTGTATTTGAGAAAACTCAGTATTCTTGGCTATTCTGCTGTATTTCATTTTTTCGAAGCTAATGAAGGGTATTAGATTACAAATTGCAGAATGGTTCTGGTCAGAAGCTTTTCTCAAATCACCTAGTCCAATCCCCCTGCCATAGGCAGAGACATCTTTCACTAGTTCTGTTTGCTCAAAGCCCTGTCTTTTGTTTAAAGATTTAATGACAACAGAACTTGAACTCTACTGATCCTAAAACTCTTACAATTTCACCACTAGCTTCTTAGTTCTATGACCAGAAAGCACCTTTAAGCACTATGAATATCTTTATTCTTATCTACACAAAAACACACGCAGGCAGACTGCCACTTGGCCTTCACCAGCATTCCTTCAGTAATGCGTTTTAGTATAATTTCTGCTGCAATTGGTTCTGTTAAAAAGAACCCAACAGTACCTTGGAAGCTGAGGTATTGCTTGGGCTTTCAGTGTATAGGTGACCTCAGCTATGCATAGCAAAGCACTTCCCATCACATTCTTTTCCTCTTTCTCTGAAGAAATTAGATCAATGGCAGTTTTCAGAACAGGAACAAAGGGCATTGGATATTCTGTGCCAAAACCTTTGCAGAGTAGCTTGAGGCTGAACAAAGCAGTTTGCCTGTTGATGGCTTGCTCCTCCTCTTCTTCTTTTCTTTTACACTGTGCAATAGCAATGAGCTCAGGAACTAGCTCTAAGAGCTGCAGGATCTAAAAGGACAAGAGAACACACTTCAGACATGCAATTAGAAACTCAGAACATGCAAGGTAACGATGGAGCCTACATCTCACTACTCCTATGCTGCCTGACAGACTTGGCTACTACTTGCCATCTTTGCATACAGCAAACCACTCCTACATCTATCTCTCTCTGATTACTTTTGCAAAAGGAACTGAGCTTAACCACTTAGCCGTACCTGGCTCTTCTGCCACTTTGTGCGTTGCTGCACCTTATTGTTCAAAAGGTCCATTGCCTTACGTCTCACAGATGGGAGCTGATTCGCTATTAGTCCCCTAATAACAGGGATGAAGGTTTCTGTTGGCAATAAGGCATTAACCTACAAGAAAACAAACAAAACAATACCATAAACGTTACTTCCATGTGCTGTGACCTGGTAGCCCCAAATAAGACAGAAAAACTCTTTGACTTCCCACATGGATTTCATGATCAAAGAAGAGCGGACAAGCCAGCAATGCTGCATCTGAGGCAAGCAAAAGAACAAAGCAGGTTCCAGTTACAGTACTTAATGTATGTTCACTGGCTGCTAAGCAGTCATTACCCATTACCCCTGAGATTACCTCAGCAATTCCTCTTTACACTGGTGAGCTCTCCCTCCTTACCCTAAAATACTTCTGCTAGTACCCTGTGCACATACATCAAGAAAACTGGAATACACTTCAGAGGCAGAAAAAACCCAAAAATCCAGAAGAGAAGACACATGCTGCACAGCAACGAGATACCCAGTCCAATTCTACAAATATACTTCTGATCAGAAAAAGATTACAGAGCAAAACATAAGGAATTTTTTTTCCAACTTCAATTCCATGTAGAAATATACAACAGTTCCATCAGCATCAGTTAAACCCTTTTATGAGTTAACAGCAGGAAATGCTGCCAAAAGCCATTATTTTCCACCACATAGTGAAATGACCGTGTCCAGCCAGAATCCTAACTAAAGGAAACATGTATTCCTGTCTAAGCTGTTAGCTGTAGTTACTGAAGTTGTTAGAGGAGTTTAAACAATGATGCACCAGCTTGCACACCATCCAATAAAGATTAGTACTAATACAACGAGAAATCCTACAAAAGTTATAATCATTTTAATAAGCAAAAGCAGAAATGTCCCACTGCTAACGTGAGAGCTAGTGAGACATACTTTATCCAGCATATCATAGGACTTGTTAAGCAGAACCCTCCAAAATTTGGCTGTTGGCTTGTCCACATTTCCTTCCACTGAAGATGCCACAGTGTTAATATAGTGAAGAACTTCTTCTAATAGCCTAGGTAGAAAGGAAGCATCTTTTAGTAATAACAAGAACACTAAAGAAGCTGACTTTCTTATTGGTAAACATGAAATTTCACAAAGCATCAACAATAAAAGAAAATGAAACACCTAATGGAGAGACTAGCCGATCACATCACTAACAGAAAGCTATGGCAATAAGGACAATCACCTGCACATTAAAGAAGTCTATTACCCCCAGATTAGCATCTACATACAGAAGTAGTTCTACTTAACAACTTTAAAACTGGGAAAATGTAGATGTTTAAAAATGAGCTTTTAAGGAACACAGCATTTAAAATAAATCCTACACCCTTTTTCACTTAGAACAAACATAAAAAGTTAAGCTTCCACAAAAGAAACCCTCTATTTTGCATCATTGGCTGTTTTAGCTCAATGACTACATCAGTACAGGGGCACCAGTGAACAATGATTATTTTTTTTCCTATTAATGAAGCAACATGTTTTGCTAAAAATCTGGAATTCTTTAAGAGATTCCATCATCAATAGCATAACCATTATGGCCAAGTGTGCAAATAAGTGCAATCAGAAATGCAGAAAGAGTGGATATTGGGTAAAGCAATCTTTCAGAAATAAAAAACTTCACATGATATAAAAACCAAAAAATTGAACTCCAAACAAAAAACCAAACTAAATAACTTATGTGTATATATATATATAAAAATAAGTATAGGTTGTTGCTGAGCACAACTGAGTGTGTCCTTGGGAGAAAAAAAAAATCTATAACTATATTTAAAAACAATCCCAGGTTGTAGTAAAAGCTAGAAACAATAATGGAGCAGCTTTAAAGCATACCTCTGTTCCAACTTCTGCAGCTCTTCTGTTTCTTCACATTCAACTATCTGGTTTAAAAAAGGAAGAATGAAAACAGCCAGTGTGAAACTTCAATCTCCCCACTGAGTTACTATCCCAGTATATGCAAATTTGTTTGTTCTAAATGAAATGTTCACTAACACGGTAAGCATGAATTCCCCACACCTGCACTTAATCCATCATTCTAGAAGAAAATCTGAGAATCTCAGGCAAAGCAGTCACAGCAGCAAATGCATTTGATGCTGGTGGACAACATTCAGTTGAAAAACGGGGAAGTATTTCCAGCTAGAGCCGCAGCCTAAAATTTGTAACATTTATTTTGTATTTTCAGAGTTAATAGTATGAATCCCACTCTGAACTTTGAGTTAAAGGCTGTGAGTGAAATCCCAGACTCCATAAAGCCAGTGGGAATTCACTGGGACCAGAATTTCACTTTATTACCTCTTCATCAATCACACAAACAGTCTATCTGGAAAAGCCGTATTAAAACCCAGTTAGCATTACTGAGAGCTTTCAAAACTCCGTCGATAAAGGTGTCAAAAGATACACTGGACAGTGTGTTCTTTCATGCCCATAGCATATAAAGACATATTAAAAAGCAAATTAAATCTCATCTATTACAGTATAGCACAATTAATTAATGCGGTAAGTTTAAAAGCAATCTGCCTTATTACCTTCTTCACAAAACTCTGAGAGGATAAAAGCTGTGACATGAAGGAGACTGACAAGAATTTGAAATGCCGAAGTTGTTTGTCTGAGTGACACTCAACATCAAAGAGCTGCCCATCCTGAGTTTTTAGCTTTGTCTTGCAAGGTTTTGACTTTTTTGGCCCAGGATCATCTGTTGAAAAGGTTCACAAAACATATTTGTAGCCAACAAAAAAAGATATTTGATTTCCGGTTATGGAAACAAAGTAAAATTTCAGTGAGATGCCTTTCAAGGACAGTCATTCTGCAGTACCCAAAATTATGTCAAATTTCCAAAGAAGATGCTCTGGAATACCACAGGAGATTAATTTTTCATCTCAACAGCCTCAAAAGAAGCAGTGCCATTTCACTGCCATGCCATCTAATCATTTTTACATGAAGAATCTTTTTTCTTTCTGCTAAAGCTACTGCAAACTGGCTACAAACATGAGTCTTTAGAGGCAGGACCACTGGTAGTCCCTGTGATCTTGTCTTCTGTAACAGCTTTCCATTTCAGCTAAATGATTTACTTGACCTTTTAAATGAGGAATACTGTTTGATTCTAAGTGCTCAAATTAATCGATAATTAAAAGGTTTTAAAAAAAGGTGAGCAATCACATATCAGCTGTATTAAGAAGTCATTATAGTAGTTCATATCCCTCAGTCTTCTTTCTAGAGGAGTAACAGAATCAGAATCATACAATGGTTTGAGTTGGAAGGGACATTTGAGGTCATCTAGTCCAACCCCCGGCCATGGGCAGAGACACCTTCCACTACAGCAGGCTGCTCAGAGCCCTATCCAATTTGGCCTTGAATGTTTCCAGAGACGGGGCAGCCACAGCTTCTCTGGGCAACCTGTGCCAGCACCTCACCACCCTCATCATAAAACGTATCTTCCTTATATTTAGTCTAAATCAATCCTCTTTCAGTTTAAAACCATTACCCCATGTTCCCTGCAACGGGAGGGGTTACATGCACTTCGTGGTTACCTTCTTTGTTCTCAGGCAGTTCTGTCAAATACTGGATTATTTTCATCATGCCCTGGAACTGAGTCTGTACATTAAATTCACAACAGATGGAAATCCAAAATGCAGTGTCTGCTTCCAGAACAGCATCCTGTTTATGGTTCAAAATTTAAAAAAAAAAAAGAAAAAAATAGATCAAGAATTAGTATTACTAATAATGATGGAAAGAGTCAAGAACGCCTCTCTGAGTTTGTGAATATGTCATGGTGAGCTGAATTAACAGCAAGGGCAGTAAGCTCTTGGAGACAATGTAGTTCCAAAGTGTAGAGATTAAATTGCTACAGCAAAGGCTGCATCTTTTCACCAGTGTTGCTTTAATCTTTCAGTTTTCCCCATAAACTATGCTTCACCAAATTCATGGGCCTGCCTGCACAAAACATTACAGTTTTTATCTTGGTGTGTACAGGAAGACCTGTATCATGTGTCACAAACACACTTCTTAGAAAAAAAACCCTCTTTTAAAATACTGGAGCCCTTTATAATCAGATTATCAGCTCTTCAGGTCTAGAAGAGCTGTACTATATGACCTGATTTATTCAGGCTCCAGGACAAAACAATACTGTGTCTGCAATACAAACTGTATCAACATCACCATGAGGTTCTGCTATGGCACAAGCTCAGAGCTCACTATATATTTTATTACAGTCTAAGGGCTTGTCTTGCACTTCCTTGAAGGACAGATAGTGAAGAAAAAGGGGAAGCTCAGTCTCCTGAGAAGAAAGGTGACCCCACTTGTCTTCTAACCTTGTCCATGCTTGATGTTGCAGTCACAGTTTTGGTGACATACTGCTCGAACAGCAGCACTAGGAGAACCCAGAGGAACTTGTCTCCTCCCACTGTAGTGATCAGCTGGGCCAGGATTGGCAGGCGGCGGTGCTCTGGCACATGGGGCAAGGCATCCACAAACACACGGATGATCTTGATCACCACCTCTTCCACGCTTCCAGAGGACTCTGACAGATCACTGTCTTCAGCCTGCGCACAAACAGGTACAGCAGTTCAAACAGATTAATGCAGGTGGGTACAAGTTCGTTCTTGTAAATTCAGAAAAGGAGAGAAAGCCCTGTGTTCCTGACAAAGGCATTATCAAAAGCAAAATCTCAAAGAAAAGGTCAGTGCTCCAAAATAAACAGTTTTCAATCACACAGTTCCTTCTCAGCGTTTCAGGAAGATGCTTCAAATAAAATCAGAAAAATAGGAAGGGGAAGGGAAAAAGGAAGGGAGGGGAAAGAAGGGAGATAAAAAAAAGGTGGGAGGTTACTTGGCATCAGTTGATGATGAAAAGCCTCAAAGTTAAAGTACATTTCAGGTCCTCTTTAGGTACAGTTGTGATACTGTTTTAGCTAAACCATTTCGGAAGTGCAGGAGCTCATAACATTAAAAAGCAGTAGTCTGAACTGAGTTGGTCAGACAAGGAGCAGCCTGTTAATACAGTTATACATAATTGAATTTCTACTAAAAATAATCCTAGATTAGGATACAATTTGTTCTACCACTGATATTCTAAACCACTTACTCTACTTAATAATCATTATGTTCACTTTTTTGAATCTTTTGCATCACACAGACAGATTTACCTGTATAAGAGCTGGAATAACCATCTGCACTGTCTTATTAATTACTTGGAATGTGTAAGTATCATCCAGACGTAAGACATTTGCTCCCATGAATGTAAAAATGGGCATAATATTGTGGAGAACTTTATCCTGGAAAAGACGACAAATGAGATGAATTTATTTTTTGAATTCTGCTGCTCTGCATATTATACCTTAAGGCATTTCTCCTTCCCACAAATGCCAAAAGACTCCCATAAAAGAAAATCAGACTCATTAGGATCTTTACAAATCTCCACTGAAATAATTTTAAATGTAGAGTGCCCTTTAAAGCCAATTACTATGTGATTCTTAAAAGAGTTCTAAATATTATTCAGAAACCCAAGATATACTTCTAAGCAAGTAATTCTTGAGTGGAAATTGAGAGTTTAATCTGATGAAATACCTACTGCCACGCAAAATCAGCTATGGGGAGATTTGCAGAAGCACAAATGGGAGTGTGGTGCAGTCATTTTCATACCTTTCCCACCCACCCTTTTTATACCTGTAAAACATCTCCAGTATCTACAATCATACAATGGAAACCAACCGTATTCATTTTAACTTTTGTCTTTTCCAGGGGGGTAGACTGTAAACACAGTAACTAGATTGAGGGCTGGATTAGAGATGTCCCCTAACTCAAGAGTTAGCTTCCTAGTTTTTACCAAAACTTGGAGCAAGAAGTTATGGGCACATTTTTCATTCAGTTTTAGTGAACTGAACTAGTGGTTTAGATTTAAAAAGAGAGATGAGACTCAGGCAAAAATATTTCCTTGTACTCTGACCTTCAAAATCTTGTAAGAGCTAATATTAATGTCGAATAAAAGCTTAGTTCTACAGCAGGTGATGGCAGTACAATGGCGACACAGGAAAACAGCCCCAACAATCAAAATCCAAATTCTTCACAGATTTGTCAAAAACACCCCAGTTTTTGCTTTTTAGAAAACGTTATCCTTCCAAATAGGTGGAGAAAGTACTGAGGTAAAGATGAATACGCAAACTGAGTCTGATACATCTGGATACATTTTGCTGCTTTTATAATTTCAATAGAATCATTCTTAGAAGAGTGAGCGTACAGTCAGATTTCAATCCATAGAGGAAAAGGCCTGCTTCTTGGTCGACTAAAATCACACCTATCTGATTTTTACCATCATTCAACTACATTTCCCAGTGTTGTACAAGTTAGGAACTTGTAAGAATATATGCGCTATGTGTTCTTACATAGAATAAGTAAATGGGCTGAATGTTTTCTCTCTTGCATGTGAAAAAGGGAAAAAAGAAACAAGGCACAAGAACTTTGACCACAGTGGGAGAGTGAGGCAAGGCTGTTGTCAGAAAGCTAGTTCCATTTTTAATGCACTTAACTGCAAGTCATAAATGACTTGTGACTTAAATATCAAGACAGATTTGTTCTCTATTTAAATGGAACAGAAAGCCCTAAAAGAGCAGGGAACCCATATATTCTTTCAGAAAGTTTCTCCCCATACAACAGTTCTATCTGTTCTTCACTCTTCCCAGTATTTGGAACCTGAAGAATCAACACATACATTTCAGGTACTACTTACAGGAAACATGCCAGCAACAGCACCAAGGAGAAGCAGCGCATGGTGGTGTGTCTGGGGCATTTTAGAAATCCTGATGCACTGAACTATCAGTTCCACATTGAATTTTTCTTTGTCAAGGGTATCTGCCAGTAAAAAATATTCACTATTAAAAAAATATTAATACTTGAGTGGTCAAACAGCACACTCAAGCACTGGTTTCAATTTGCAAGACACACCTAAGGGATCTATAAAAAATTATTTAGGAAGCAACTTTGTGTACACTGTAGATGAATCTCTCTCTCAACATTATTGCGCAGAATGAAAGAAGGAAAAAGTCAGAAGCCACTGTTTCAATGTTGTACTGGTGAGAGAAGAAAGAAATCTAGCAATTTTTACCTGCTGGGATCTTGCTACGATCTGAAGTCAGTTTCTGACAGATGCTCAGCAGGCAGCTGAGGATTAGCTGCTTTGTATATTCCATATTTTCTTCTTCTGATGCCATAGGTTCCAGAGACCTACACATTCAGGAATTAATATTAAGAGACTGAAAAACGAGGCAAAAGTAAGTGACCAACTGCATGTTAAGACACAAATAACCAATGGCAATCTTCATTCTACAGAAGTTCTAAATTGAGGCTTTTAAAAAAGCATGACAGAAAAGTGTCTCCTTTTTTGTTTTCAAGCACATCAACTGGTCTTTTAAAAGACATTTAACCAAAGCACTGTCAAGAGCATGAGATGATTGCCTGAAATATGACTGCCAGTCTATATAAAGGCAAGTCTTAAGTAAAAAAATACCTAACCTATATGTAAACTTTCCTAAGTGTCTGGAGATAGGGCTGGCAGGAAAGCAACAATTTTCTTAGGCTGCACCGTGTGAAGGCTGCTCCAGAGTGTTTTGAGAGGAATTTCAACACTTAAGAGTATTATTATAATAGCTTTGCAAAATACACAAGTCCTGTCAATTGTGCCAATTTCAGCACTGGTATCATCCTTCTCAGGAATCCCAAGCACTCCACCTGAGAAACAAAAGCTTCACTGAGAAGCTATGCATCTTAAAAATCTTAAAAAGCCCACCATATTGTTTAAAGGAAAAAAGAGTCGTAGCAACTTCCCACTCCCCTCATCTGATTTACCTAAAAGAAGTTCAAGTAAAAAAGGAAAGCTAAGATACCAAACATGGCACAAAAAGTAGACAGAAAGTAGCCCATATTTAACACTTTACAGTGTCTGCTGCAGAAGAGAATTCTCAACAACTTATGTGTTATAGAGGCATGATTACCGGCTCAGCAGGTTAAAAAGTGGAGATACCAATGCCTGTGGATGTCTGAGTTTCTTCTTATGCTGCAGCAATTCCAGAATAAGCATAATCCTCTGCCAGCTGAAGTGGCTTGTTTCTGGTGCCAATTCTGCATCTTGAGGCTTTCTAAAAAGGTAAGACAATCAATCAGGATACACAAAGAAACAGTAAAGTGTTTCAGGGGACAAACACATGCATAAGTGAAAAAAAGACAAGTTTTCTTTCATGTAGTAATATCCTTTACTGCTTCTCCTGGGAGAGGTAGCAATATGTGGGCATTTGATTGAAACAGTGACACATTTTGAACAATCAACAGAAAATCCAGACCAAACCTGGAAATACAAACAAGTATAGCATAGCATGCCTTCTGCATGTAACAATTCTACACAATGAAGCAGTCTTCTGTGGAAAAAAAACCAAAATCTATCACCAAATAACTGTCTCAATGGTGATCTGCTTGCTATCTAGGAAACTTTCATTTTAGAATTGTTGTCTAACCACCGACTATGCAGGAAATGGGAGTGTGTGTAAATGTGGGTGTGTGTTTAGAAACTCTGACAGACATTTACCGATGGACCAATCTAATGGGCGATGATTCTAAAAACGTCAAGTGAAGGAAAATAAGAACAGCTATTCTAGGTCAAACCAAGAAAAGGAACTCAATATCCTGTTTCAACAACAGCTGACAGCCAATGCTTAAAGAAGAGAATAAGTACAGTGGACAAAACAGCTCCTTCCTTATGAGAATGGAGAGAAAAAACAAGACTAAGATTTCTAAAAACTATAGAATTGCAGAATGGTTTGGTTTGGAAGGGACCTTAAAGATCATCTAGTTCCAGCCCCCCTGCCACGGGCAGGTACACCTTCCCTGCTGCTACATTTTGACTGTGCCTATTTTTAATGTCTGCACTTTCAACGATTACATTAACAATTTAACTGAAAAAAAACACTTGTTTTCAGTCAACTATCAGGAATACTTTGATGAGCATCTGTAGGCTTCTGCCTACAGGTACGTAATATACCTGCATATGTAATTTGTCCCATACATATTTATTACTAACAAAGTTTAATACCTACAAAAAAAAAGAATCTTGTCCAATTGTGTCAAGCCAGATTCATAAAAGCAAATGTCAACATTAAAACTACTGCAACTTTAAGTTTTGGGGTTGTATTTTTTTACTATAGTTCTATCAGTTCTCAGAGTTGGTTTTCTCCTACCAAAAGTAGCTCAGTTATTTTACTGTGCAGAGGAAAAGAAGAAATGGATACCTATGCTTTCCAGATAAACCATGCAACACAGTAAAACACGTCACCTTTCCAAACTGTACAGTAATATTTTGGAGTTTCTAGTTATTTTACCTCTGTTGCTGCATTTTCTGGCGTCTAGTTTGCTGAACAGTGGCCAGACTTGTGGTTTTCTCAGGAGGCTCCAGTTCTCTGACAATCTGCTCAGCACACACTGAAATCTGAAACAACGGTAACAACAGTACCAGTGAACGTGTTGTATCACACATCCATACCCCCTCTTTTTATTTCAAAATCACATCCCTTTCATGAACATATGCATACCTAATCCACACATTCAAGTCATATCCCAGAAAATGAAAATCAGTGCAGTGGAAAGAAGTGATTTTGTGTGAATTCATTCACATAGTAGAGTGACTAATACATGGCTTTTAAAGATATAGGTTCTAAAAGTAGTCATTTAATAAACTTTTCACGCATTAGCCCAATTACATTCTGTGACAAATCGTTTCTGATTCCTTTCATGTTATGAATGATATAAACAAGTGTCACTGAAGGCACAGAACTACTGCAAGAGGTTTGAACATATTTCTGCGTTCTAGAGTTTGTCACTTACCCCTTTAAACACACTGCTAATTGTCTGGGCACAAAGTGGATTCTTGCAGTTTAACAGTAAGTCAAACAACACTTTCAATAGCTTCTGTTGCACCATCCCATCTGACAGAGCTGAGAAGAATGGTTTAGTAATCTACAAAAGGGAAAAAAGAAAGGATGCAGAGAAGTTTACTGTAAGAGGGCAACAAAAATCACAAGCTCTGGAATTCAGGTATGTTGGATTACGCATGATACACCCAATCACACATGCATGTTAGTGTGAACATATATCATAAAAATATGCATATTAACTATGTATTTGTGTACACAGGAATCCTCAGATGCAAAACACACACTTGTGCAATAGCCAACAGACCTACTGATGCATGAAATTTTTCACATAGCTTGCCTGGTGGGGGAACAAACTTGCTGTTGCCAGCCTTTTGTAAGTATACGGTAACATCTTCCTCATAGAAAGCCTGAATTTGTAGCCCCCGTCAAATGAGACTATTTCTCACCTACTACATTTTCTTGACAATTTTTCCTCAGAAGACAAACATGAAGTAAAGCTTCTGCCTGACTGACAAAAATTAAGGAGGCTGGAACAGCAGTATCTGCAGACAATGATAAAGGTGTTCATTTGCATGCAAATAGTGTTACTTCTATTTTGTACTTGTCAAATGCAGAAATAAAACAAGCAGCAATTTCTCCTTCTGGGAAATTTAAAGGAGAAACTTTTGCAGTTTCCAAAACACTATGGAGACCATTAAAAATTTGTACTAAAAGAAAAGCAGGTTTAAAGCTATGGACTCTTTAATCCATAAAGTCCTGACCACTGCTATTGGCTTAAGCATAAAAAGCCATACCTGCCCAAGAGCTGTGATCTGAAAAGGTGGAATTTCTTGATAGATTTTCTTGGCAACATGCAGACTTTTGATAAATAAATCCAGACTCTGCTGATTCTTGCACAAAAGGGTTGCGGAATATTCATTAAACTTTCCAAGGATGAGATGCAGGAGAACAACTTCATCTTTCAACATTGCCTCAGGATTCTTAAAGACCTTCTCTAGCAACCGGTCTAGTGCAGGCAAGAGGTGAGAAAGAATCATCTGCAAACAAGAGGAAATTCGTAACAGAAGATTTTATCCCTTCTCACTTCAACAAATATCCAATAGCACACCTTCGTTTTACTGCGACATCCCCTTTGGTAACACATCAGTTACAGTATTTTATGCAACAGCTATTCAAGAGGAAATATGCAAGATTTATTGCAAGATCACCACAAGTACATGCTCACCTGCTACTTTGCTATTCTCCTTTACAGGGCAGTATTTCATATTATCAAAGAACAGAAAAAAACCAATTATTTTTCACTGATTTATGATTGCTGTCTCTTACGAAACCCGAATTTGAGCAAGAATGCTCATCCTCTATGCAGTTCACAGTCCTTCTGAGACACATACAACTGAACAGAGCATAACAATGCGTAAGTTCATTCATTTTTTGAATATCAAACTCATGTATTTTCCAGCACTTAGAGAAGTCTGAATATACTGGATAAGAGGAAGTTAATACACACAAATAAAATTGGTATTATTATCTAATATGTTATGATTCTGTACAGAAAGCTCTCTGTTGACTGATATCTAACCAAGGGAATAAATTTCTTCTGGCAGAATCTTCCTACAAAACAGTCTTTCTCGGTAACATTAAGGAAGTTTTTTTAAGAACTCTACTTCAAAATCCTGCACCCCTTGAATTGCTGGAGCATGCAAATATTCTGTTTCACTAAAACATAATTTGCAGCACTACTGCATATTATTAGAGGTATCAACTTAATCCCTAATAGTCTAATACATTAAAAAGTTAGTTAGCGGCATTATTACTAAATGAAATTTTATTTCAGCATTTCAATCAAATGCAGAACTGAGAAAACAACTAGAAACGTGGTACTTACCTCACCATGGACCTCATGAATAATTTTCATTAAGCTTCTTGTAATATATGATGGAAAAATAGGGTTCTGTACACAATCAAGCATATTTTCCAAAGCTTCCGACAATTTTTTCTGCTGGGATTTCTGCTTTGGTTGAGTCTCAAGATCCTCAAATAGAGTTTCTATAATCTAGTTCATCAAGAGAGTGATAAATTAAGTTCTTTCCTTGAATAAATATGCCTTGAACATCTATTGAATGTGTCTGTAATAATGCAATCTAGATATAGAATTCTTCATCTGTAAATAAACCGCAAGTTAATACCTCTTATTTGACTAATATTCAAAATTCCCTGTAATAAATCACTTAAATGTTTTTATAGTCTTAAAATAATCAGGCTATTATATTCTACAATGAACTTTGCCAGTTAACTTGATTTCTTTTAGAAAAGATAACATCTCATAGCAGCAGAGAGAACTCGTATTAATGTATACTTTAGTGATGAAGATACCTGTGCTATGTATTTAGGGTCAGATATGATTTCTTCTGTCTTTTGCTCCAAATGCTGAAGAACAGGATGAAATATAGACTCCTTGATCCCTCTCAAGGAATGGAGGCAGTTGAGAGCAGCCCTTCTTACTTCGCTCACAGGACTACCCAAGTTAATTAGCAAAGATATCACCACTGCAAAAAGAGTGAGGGAAAGAAGGAGGAGAAGAAAACAGAGTAAAGTGAGTGGTCAGAATTCAACATATCTGTCCTTCGACAGGCACCAACATTACTATGGAATTAAAAAGTCATCTCTTTTCACTATAAATCACTAGATTACACAAAACCAACACGACTCTCACAGATCATGGCTCTGAACTTCATCACAATCCTTATATTTCTGTTTAAGCTCAGAGTTCATATATCGCTACTGCCTGCCACATCCTATATTGCACAGGAAGTAGGGTGCTGTAGCTGACTTTTTCAGCACGAGTGTGTGCTTCTACAAAGCTTTTAAGGATAAAAAAAAAGTGGTTTCACCTACTTTCAAGCTTGGGCTGGTAACTGCAGCATTGAATCAGCAAGAGCTGTCTCTGCCTAGTACAGCTGAACATAAATAACCACAGATACCCTTTGTGGTATAAAATATATTAAAGTTGCACAAAATTAAGAAATACTGTGATAAGATCTTAAGGTGAGATATAAACTGATTTACTTTACCTGGAGATGACGGCAATAGCAGTTGTTTCTTTTTTTGGTATGTCTGTGATTCAAGCAGTGCATAGCCAATATACAGGGCTTGAGTCTGTAGCATTGCATTGACTTCGTAGTTCAGCTGATTTGAGAGGTTATAACTGTAAGTCCATAAAATTGAAAGGAATTTGAAGAGAACCTCTGAATCTTTTAGATGTACCTTAAATTTAAGAAAAAGAAAAAAAGATAAAGCCACTTGTTTATTAACTAATTTACTCGGCAAAATGCTACTGCCAGCATTTGATAACCCATCCAAATTCAAGGAGTACACAGAAAGAGAATTACAGAGTCAGAAACAGTGTCTTTTGGGAAGAAAAAGTTATTGAGCTGATGCATTTGGGTAAACAGTACTTGCATGTTGACAGGCTTCTTAACAACTGGCTTATTTAACGGATAATTTGTAGTCTATAGGTATGTAAGTAGTGGTTTGATTTTTAGTCATAACAGACTGAAAACACATCCACACGAATATTCTTATAGTATGTCAACTGCACAGTTATTATATGCAAAATAAATTACTTCTATTTGCTGGTTTGTGCAGCAGTAAGCTTAATATGCAAAGTTCTCCAAGTGTTCTCTAATCCCCAAATTTTTCAGTCAGTCATACAAAGTGATTTTTCAGAAGTCTATAAAGTGGTGTCTCAGAAGAGCCGGGCAGCACAGCTTTCTGTACTGAATATTCACACCAAACTTCGTTCTTAGAATTTATCCTGGCTGGGCTCTGGACAAAAACCTAACAATCTCCAAATCACAAATCTATCACTGACCATCACAGACATGGGTCAGAATGCTTCTCCCTCCACCACCAGTAGTAACAGATGCTCCAAGAAGATTAGTTTCAGTTTTTCGTTCACCTCAGCCTGTAACTAGCCAGGCGCTGAATCAACTTAGGCAAAGTTATATACAAGAATTAACACCAGAAACATTTTTTCTTACAAAATCATTGCTGTTATGTCCTTTCACTGTTTGTGCTTGTTTGTTCTTGCTGAAGCAGATCAAATTCTAGTAACAGCAGGTTTGTGTCAATTACTTGCTTTTCTTTACCTCAGAATGAACAGTTTTTACTCCCTGTCATCTAAAACACAAATTGCCGAAATCCTTTATTCTCTTCACAAAAGTAAATCACTTGATGTGGGCAAGAAAATGTGGGATGATGTTACAAGGAAACACGTAAAGTCTTGTAAAAGTTTTCTTTTAATATTTGCATTTCAAAACTAACAAATTTTACAGAGCAACCATCTGCTTTGCTCCCACGTAGGACCAAAACTTTCAGCTCAGACTTCAAGCTCTTGACCTTGTCCTGCAAATCAGCGTAATGTTTCCACTTTTGCCTCAGCTGGGCCACTTACTGATTTGTTTGGGTTTGCCTTCATTTTTCAAACTTCAGTTTTCTATTATTACACCTAATCAGGCTTAACTAACCAACTGAAGCTTAGACTTACATCTGCCCAGACCCAGCATGCCACAAGCAGTGTTGCACGATCAGTTCTCCATTTTTCTCAGTTTTCCTTAAAATTATGTAACTGCAGTAATAGTTGATGAATAATTCAGGCAACAAATGAAAAAGTAATACCCTGAGTAAGAGGTTCATCAATGCTCTGTACTGGACAGCATCGCTTCCCTCACTTGCTCCACAGACAAGCAGGTCAAATAGCCCCAAAAGGAGGTGCAGGTAACCTTGGCCATCTTGATTCAAAGATTCGGGATTCCACCAAGTTTCCTCTAAAAAATACAGGCTATAAGTAAGACACAGTGGATGCGTATGAACGCCTTCAGAAACTAAAACTAAACACACATCTCTAGTTAAAAGAAGACAATACACTTGGCTGATTTCATGTTCATAAGTAATTATTACAGATCCCAGTAACAGTAAAGGAATAAGGTTGGGGAAGCAAGTCTTGCTTGTTTCCAACAAGTTCTGAAGACAAAATAATTCACCTTCCTTTTTCAGTTCACTGATACAAAAGACCATTAAGTCCTTAACTCTTACCTCCTGAAAAGGAGAGAGGAGATTTTAGGCCATTAATGAAGGTCTTCAATAAGAACAGGAACATGGCTGACTCTTCTGCATGAGCAGTCTGATCACTGTTGAGCTTTTCTATATAGGCAGTTAACAAGTCCTTAGGCACTAAAGTCTCCTCTGTTGTTTCAACAGACCAGTTTAGGGGAATTTCCTGTGAATGAAAATTCATTTTAATTCATACTGTCACAATTTCATGCCATGGAAGGTAGAAACTGAGCATTAAAATCCAGCAATATTTAGCTTCCAATCCTACTGAACAAGCCAGCAACACATTTACTCAGTGAGTAAACCCCTGATATTTCTAAGCCTAACAATGACACCACATGATGCCATGGGGTAGCTGACGGAAAACCCCATACTTTGTGCCAAGCTCACAGCACTGAAGCATTGAATTAGTTGGTGGGATGCTGACCTAAAGCTCTGGAATTTAATTTTTCAATGCAGACTAACCAGAGTGGTACAATATAAGAGTGATTTTTAATGGCAGCTTCTAGTACCACTGCCAAGTGTGTGGGTTTGCTCTGAAAAGAAACGAAGATGGGATTTCCAGTCCTTCTCAAGGCTTCTGAGCTTCTTTTTCTCCAGTAAAAAGAGATTTCTCCATCACAAAGAACATGCCCTCTCTGCAATGTTTACATCTTACCTCTTCAGCATCACAAGCTCTGAGACTTCTTATTTTTTTATCCAAGAAACACAAGACTCTGATAGCCACTGAAAAATAAATCTCCTTCATCTGTGGATTGCAGCAGCACTGAACAAGCACTGAACCAATTATGTGAGTAGTTACTTTCTGTCTCACACTGTCAGATTCCGATTCAGCAACGAGTATCAGATTATCAACCTTAGAAAGAGAGTGGAGGAAAAACAACAGCAAAAAGTATATAAGACACTTAACTATGACTTTACACCTTCCTCCATTTCCTTGCCCAACAACATCCCTGTTACCTTCCATCATCGGTAAGAAGTTACTGGCTGCTGCAATGGTACTCTGGAATCTGGGAATGCACAAACATCTGTTTCTACGAACTAACTGCAGGTATACTTGCTTGATCTCAGAATTTTTATTCAGTAAACTAAAGACTCCTGGAATTTAGTTACACAAATCATTTGTCCAAAAAGGTAATAGCTTCGCTTCTTCTTTTCCTTATATGAAGGTAGAAATCTGTTTTATCTAGATTGTATTAGGGTTTGTTATTCGACGTATATAATATCTGCCTAGCAGCTTGATGACAGCGCACTAATGTTAAGAAGAGCATATACAAAATTGTTCGATATCATGTTCGATCTACTCCAGTGTCCACCTGGAAAGTGGGATCTCTGAAGGTCAGGGTAATACAATACACCTACCATTTGCAGCACTAAGGAAGGGTCCCCTGAAGTCATGTTTTTAGCAAACATCAGAATCATTTTCCTGTTGGTCGCTGCAATTAACTCTGCAGTCTTACTGGTTTTAATTGCCTCTTCAAGAGCTATTCCAAGAAAAAATAATAATCAGACAAACTAAGTATGCAAGTCACATTAAAACACTGGTGTCTCAGTATTTAGAATCACTCAGAAACACACTAGACAATTTCTTCATCTTTTCAAAGAGTTTTTAAAAGAACACCATGCACACTCACAGCATGATAACTTGTTAATGACAGCAGGGCTCCTTCACGGTGGGTTTAGGTTCAGTAAGGATGATGTTCTAAACTGTCACAAGTTTTTGTTTACCAGCTTAGATACAACTAATGCTTTACCTTCTCTCCAACCTTTCAGTAAAGGGTGTAGGGAGCAGAGATCAGACTCTGACAGGCAAACAGCCATTTTCCAATCTGAAGATTTTGAATTTGCATTAGTGATCACCATAAAGGGTAACAACCGCATTACTGCTTCATCCAGGAGGTCCTTTTTCTCTCTCAAAACCTCCTCTGTGACCAAAATTTTTATTGCTTGCTCCAGAACCTTGCACCTAAAAAAGAACAAGTCACGCTGAAAACCCATTGCTCAATCACACCAGCAGCATTCCCTTGCCTTGTTCTCCATTTTCTATGGGAATTTTCTGAATCGAAATAGCCATGAGAACAAATAAGGAATTAATGGGAAAGAGTAGGCAAATAACTGAACATTTTTCTTGTAATAAAAAGTATCTGAAGTGAAAATAAGTATTCTTTGGAGTTACTTTTTAAAATGTAGTTTATACAGAAAGAATGTAGACTGAAAATAGCACAAACATACCACTTTGCATCCTTTGAAACATCAGCTTTCTGAAAGATGTTCAGAATACTTAAAACTACTACTTCCGGATTGACTTGTTTCCTGAAAATCTGAAAGGTAATCAAGAAAAAGAAATGAAAATGCAATACAGTACATATCATAATGGAAAATGCAACTGCTATATCAAGTGGAAACAGGGATCTACATCACTAATTGCATTCCTAGTGATAATCATGTGATAAAAATATTATCAGGGTAAACAGAAGCATATTGAGAGATATGCTAAAGTCCACAGAATTTACTGCATGCAGAAAGGTCCTTTCCAATCCTAACTAATCTATGATTCCATGTCTGGTAAAATTGACAAACAATAAGCAAACCACTTTATAATTAAGAACTGCTTTTACTTTACATAGCATCAGTATTACAAAAATATAAGGCACATTAACAAAAGATACAAAAGTTTAAATAACAGAAGCACTCATGTGCTTCTATTCCTATTTTTTACTGACTGAGAATGAATGAACACAAAAGACCGATAATACTACTGCTAATAATATTCTGCACTACTACTAGCAGAAGCAATAAAGACAGACAGTTACTCTAGCTGGAAACAATCAGCACAATGCATACCAGAGTCCCATCCAGTAAACCTGAGCTGGTGTTTAGGACTTCGTCACTATCAACTGACCAAATGACTCTCACATGGAAAAACTCAACTGAGCACTTCTCACTAGTGTAATGACTTGTCACTGAACCATTTTCCATCCAAAAGGCAGATAGTATGGCTTGGTTTTTTATAGAAAAATGTACAGGATGGGCAGGAAAGACACTTCAAATAATAATTAAAGAATAAAAAACCCCATCAACACATCCAGCTTAACTGCAAACACTTTGGGAAATACCAGCAAGCAGAAATCTGAGGTGGAATTGTGAGGTAGTAAACGCAAGCCTGCTAAATTTGTGCTGCTTCATCCTGTTAAAGGGCGAAAGCCATACACCAAGGACATGAGTAGAATAAGGGCAATTACAATGAATATATTTCAGATACACATATTCAAGAAGAGCTAAAATCTCATCTGACATATCAAAAGCTACACACCTCCAAAGAATTGAGAGCAGACATTACAACATCTTTGTTGTCATCCTTGAGGCGATCAAGAATTGCTTCTTCTATGAAAGACTGATCAAAGCCTTCCTGAAAAAATGAAGGAAAACAAAGAGCCAAAGGAAAAAAATGTATCATTTCTGCTAGTACAATTTACAGGCTCTTAATGAAATATCTGAATCTTTGTACAAGAAAAGTGGTAACATCATCTAAATTAAACATCACAGGCAGACTAACACTCAACAACAAAAGAAAGCCACATGTAAACATTAAATTAGATCTTAGAATACAAGCATCCCCTAACAAACAAAAGCAACATCCAGACTCCAGAATGTGGGAAAATGGCAACAGAACCCTACTGAAAACACCATGAAAACCAGCGAGGATGACATATGCGTAGTTTAATGTACCACCTGTCTTCAACTGATGTGTCTGGCAAACAGCTTTTTGAAGACATTTTACGTTAAGTCAGTTCTGTAAGTGAGAGACTTAGGACACAAACCTTTGATGTTTCAATAATATCTTTCAAATGCTGAAGAGCCAGGACCCGCACAGCTGGCTGAGGATGATTCAAACTAAGTAGAAGGGAGGTATCCGAGTCTTCCAGAAACTGAAATACAGAATTCAGAGTGACATACATGTTAAAAGTACTTTAAGTGTATAAAAGGATAAGAGCAGTAATTATTTTAGCACTTTTTGTATCAGAAGAAAAGCTGTATAATTCAGACCCAGAAAGTGTCAATTATGGAACAATGACTGTGTACCTGTTTCAAATTTGTTCTTCTTCACTCTGGCAGACACTTTTTGGAATACAGCTTCAAAAGTGCAGTAAGCCACAGGCACCTTTTTGTCCCAGGAAAGCACTACACTTATCTAAGGATTCTGAGAAAGCTCTAGTGACAATGTCAGTGTGACAGAGCACAGACAGAAACCATTAAAAAGTTATCCCTGCCAGTCCAATTGCGTGTACTTATCTCAGGAACCTTAAAGGCTAGAAGAGAGTCATATGAGCCTTTGCTCTGCATGCCTTGTTCTTCTGTTAATCCACTTGCTATGCAGTCACAGAACCTGTGCCTTTGTTAGATCAGTATAAAATATACATGAAGCACTTCTTCATGTAGTTCATCATCTTTTCGCAAGTGCTTTGAGTCTTTCAATAATTGCAAACCACAGCTGTAATACTAACCATCTCTTAACAATAAATTCCTTGGCTATATCCATATCTGCTGTATTTGTGTTTATTCTGCATTAGGATGAGTTTCAATTGCTCTTCAGAAATGGCAGAGCAAGAACTCTGTAGTCACTCTATTCATCCATGTTACTGACTGTGAACATCCGTAAAAACAATGCAACAAACAGGACCATATCACCTTCTCTCAGCAGCGATAAAGTTGTGAACTTTCTTAAAGCAGACATCTCTGACACTGATGAAATCTTTAAATGAGATGAGGCCTTGCTGGGCACCACCATGTGGTCACTATTGACCACAACAGTATATGTAGTGGCCATGTTCCTAAGGAAAAAACTATCAACAGCAATTGGGGCAGGTGGAAATGTATACATTTTAACCATGAAAAGAAGCTCACATGGCTGTTCATGAGAGACAAACTTAAAAGATCTGATAGCTTTTGATTGTACCACAGTTTCGATCAAAGCCCTCTCACAACATCACATTTAAGTACGTTGTTGGGGTTTTTTGGTGGGGTGTTCTGTTGTTGTTTTTCTGTGGTGGGGTTTTTCATGGGAATGGTAGAGACTCTGTTTAGAAAGAGGAAAAAGGAGCAGAACTTTGCCAATATCAGCCTTCTGACAGTATGACTAGATAAGAGCTAGGATCCTGGACTGAGCTTCTACCTACCTTGTACTTGCCACAGCTTAATGAAAGAGAAATAAATTGGTGAAAAAGATTTTGGTCAGCTTCATCTGTGCAATCTTCCAGATGCTTCTCCAACACAGACTCTAACGCTTTAGGATACCTGCCAACAAACAAAACCCCAACGTTTTCCACAGAGTATTACAGAGGAATGTGTATTTATTAGAGAAAGACAGGGAAATACAAGGAAGCTGAATGTACACACACTCATCTGAATGCACACACACACTCATCTGAACCAGCTGCTTTAAGGAGCTTTGCAAAGGCAATCCATCATTATGTCTTAACACAGATCAACACTATGTACACTGCTAGGACAAATAATGAGCACAAAAGGCAACGCTACACAGCAAACAGCTGTACAAAGCCAGTAATTCTGTGTTCACGTATTACAGTGATAATAAAATATGCAAGGATAGATCAGTAAAATAAAGTCGGGACAAAGATTAGGAGTCAGTTATTTTTACTGTATTTATTTGGCCACGAATATTGTGCTTACTGTAGCCAATAAGATGAGATCATAGCTGACATCACCACTCTACAGACTGAGGATCTGTCATAGCAATATGGAACTTACTTTCTCTCAAGAAGTCTGATAAGAGGAAGCACCTTTTGATTGAGTGCAGCCATTTTGGTGGGATTAGATTCGGCCTCTGTACCACAGGAGATAAACTCTTCAAGAAGCTTACTAAAATTACAAATGAAAGAAAAAGCCATAGTTTTGATAGAACAGTTTTCATTAATGTTATAAAGCACACTGCTAAGCAGGTTAGGATTAATACACATTACTTATTGCAAGTACAGATTTGCTCCTGGTCTGAAGTTTCACCTGGTCCCACAGGTACTCCCAACCAGCACTAAAATCATAGCTCTTCTGGATTATGGAATGTTTCTGTTTCGAAAATCCAGGTTTGCAGTTACCTCAAGAAAAACATACCCATATAATGCTAATGCCATTGTCAGGAATTAGTTATTAAATTGCTGTAGTACTGCAGAAGAAAAATAAAGTTAACTCACGAAGCCAATAGATTATCTAAATCCTTTTCCAGTGGTATACTCTGAAGAATAGCTTCAAGATGTCTGACATAAATCTCTTTCTCTGTCTCCTCAGATTCTTCTTGTTCCTCTAAGGACAACACATAATCATAAAACATGAACAACAGTTTGAGAATAATCCCCTCATACTCATTAAAGCTAAATGCTTGTACAGGCATCATGATCTGGTGCACACAACTTGAAGACCACAATGTTTATTGACTACTACCATTAACTCTCTGTGAGCTGCTAGCAATGCTTTATCCCGATTTCATTAAAATGACAAAGGCTGTACTGCTACCAATAAATTCAAGAATGCTTTAGAACGCTCCAGACCCGCTGCCACAACCTACGACAGCAACTCCACACAGCATTCCCTGGTGTGAATCTGGACCTCTTCAACAAAAGGTTTCCCCATCATGATTTGGCAGTTACAACTCCACAGTAAAACCAGACTTAATAGTGCAGACACAAGCTACTACTGCCTGCCAGTCAAGCCTTGCTGTCCCAGACTGTTCCCAGGCACATTTAATTCATCAGGTAAACAAAGATCTCCACTATTTAAACTACATACGTAGTACATGTAATCTGCCCAAAAGTGGTTTCGCAGTACTGGATTACATCTCTTAAGAGTCAGAATTCATATATCAAAATTGAGTTACTGCTGAAATACTGCAAATCAACACCTAAATCAAAGCAAGGTAAATGTAACAATGCCTAAACAGCCTCCACTGCAGAGCTTGGGAAAACAAAAAGCAACGCATAAAAGCTCAGTCAGGCCTTCACACGTATTGGTGCAATTTTAATAGCAGAAGCAACTAAAATTGGACAACTACAACATTCACCATAGCCATCTGTCAACAAAATTGTAACACTGTATGCCAACTTACCTGTATCACCTTTCATGACAGCGCTAACAAGGTGAGGCAACAGGTAATGCAGAAGAGGAGAAATATCATAGTCAGTTGAAAGGCCTTGCAAAAGCGTTATCAGTTCTGGGGTTTTGCACAGATGATGAAATGGCCTGCATAATGGAACAAAAGAAACAAATATGCATGCTCCTGGTTACTAACACTTCCAAACCCTGCTGAGTTGCTAAGGATTCAATTTGCAGCAATAACGGTAACAGCTCCATTGTAAACAATACTGAAAAGACGCAAAGGGTTCCACTTCCTTACTGCCAGAGGTTCACTGGCACATTTGATATCCAAGAAGAAAACAGCGTGCTGCAGTCATGTTGAGCATAGCTGCTGCAACACCACAGTGAACATAGCTATGTTTTTGCAAAGTTGGTAGTACAAGACAAAGTACTTGTGTGGACTGCATGAGGAGATATCCCCATATTTCAAGGAGTATAACTATTACTCAGCGGCAGCAAAAGGAAGGGTGGAGAAATAATAGCTCAATGACAGAAGATCGCAGAAAGAGTAGAAGTAATTTCCCTTCCTGCTAACAAATTTCTCTCATCTTGTCTCCTTTCATGCCAACTGGCTGGGTGCTGCATAATGCATCAAATATGCCTCTCCTTAGTTCCCCACACCTTAGCTTTTAACCTATTTTCCTTTACTATGACTGTGTTCAAGTATCTGGAAGGTAATCACTGTACTTACCCCAGCAAAGATTTATTCTATTGGAATACCCACACTAACATCTCAGACAGCAAGCAAACTCCCTGTATCCTGCAGGAGTTCCACCACCATGTTCAACATGTTTATGTTAACAGCACTAGCTACCTGTATCTGGGCAGTGGAGACAGATCAATGGGAATGAAATATTACATGTACTTCCAGAAGAACACCTGACTTGTGGAACCAAATTAGTGCTGGTATAGAAACACGTACACTTCACGTGTCAAACTATATGAACTCAAAGCCCTTCCACTGAAGAAACAGACTATTTTTTTCCAAGCTATTCAAATAACCTCTAATTTGCACCACCATTATTATGCTGTCTTCTCTTCCAGGATTCCCACTTTCATGTAAACCTACTGGCACAGCTCATTTTACACACTGACAGCAATCCTTTACTGAGGGAAGTGGCTGAAGATGGACCAAAAGATGACAACTCGCCCCCCTGAGACTCCTTAAGCTGTACCAAACATACATGTTCTCAAAGCAAGCTCAAGAAACTTTCAAGTGCCTTGAAATGTCAACTACCAAAATTTCTGATAGAAAAGTATCCCATTAATGAGGATAAACCCCCTCAAATTATCAAAGTGGAGTCTGAGTTTTTAAAAAGTGGGAAAACTCCATTCACGCAGACTTACTTTTTCCCAAGTTTCTCTCTCTTCTGAGTTTGCAGAAGCAGGTTCAAGCACGCCAGCCCATCCCTGACCAATGAGGGCACTTTAGACAACGTTTTGCTTATTTGTAACATCAAGGAATGCACCAAGGAAGTCTCCACTGTCACTTTTACTGTCATCTGGCTGATTATCATGTACGTTGCAGCTCTGTAATCCTGTATAGATGATTTCAAGCCCTAAGAAAAGAGACAAAGGTGAATTTTTAACACACATACACATACAGAACTACTAAAAAATAATACATTAACATGATTTTCATTAGGACATCCATGGAATCACACTACCTTCTCTACGGGTTAACTTCTAAAGGATCTATAAAGTAACTCTCAAGAAGAGAAAGCTGTCATGCAGGGTGCACAGATACGGAAGATACATCCATTAACTGCTGCTCTATTCATTAACAAAGTAATAATCCTAGAGGAAAAAGGATATTAACAGGGGCTGCCCATGCTGACTCCATTTCCTCATCATTTAGCAAAAGTCTCTGCAACAAGGCTAATTCAAACTGTGTATCCATTTCTCACAGCTCCAGTCCTCATGCACACAGTTCTTAAGTCCTCATCTGAGGTGTGAAAATACATTATCCATGGACCTTTACCTGCCTGGTGTTTCAAAGCAGGCTGAGTGATACGATACATTTCACTTGGAAAGTCCCTTTTAAATGTTAGCAGCAGCTGCATGTCTGCAGAACACAGCGCACTTCACACAGAAAGCAAAACAAACCTTCAGGTACCTTTTGAATGTAAGGAAGCAGCATAGAGACTATAGTGTTTGTTATTTTCTCTGCAGCACCAAGAGCTGATACAATGGTGGAGGCATAAAACACAAGCAGAACTCTCAATTGAGCCGAGTTGCCAGGACACTCTGAAAAGACCTGGACCACAGAGAAATCAGCTGTTCAGACATCAGGTAAAAAGAAAACACACATACAGCTTCCTCCCAAACCAGCAAAATCTCAGAACTCCAGCATGTAAGATCCACCAGCTCCTGCTGGCACTACTGAAGTCACCATCTCCTCCTAGCAGTAACCCTCACCAGAGGTTACTGCTCCCTCCTGTACACAAGGTAGAAGTAATACATTCTAGTTCTCTAAATAATTTGAGCTGTCATACATCTTACCCTTCTGACACTATAAAACTAATTCTCTATTTCGCATTAACTGAAAAAACCTCAAATAAATTTACTCACCTCCTAACATTTGCAAGTTCTCATTAACATTTGAATATGTACATTTGAAAGACCATGACAACCCTCAAAAAAGATACCCAAATTCAGATCAGTTACAAATGAATAGCAGAAATGACTTTATAATAGAAATTAAGACAACGAAGTACTTTGAAGTGATACAGTATCATTAAATAACAGTATTTCCAAATTGTTTTGTCATGTCTCATTAGTTCTTAGCCACTTCTCTACAAGAATTTCTGACAGTCTATATAAATAATAAAAGATATTTTCATATTATTTACTAATAAATTACTCCTTATACTGTTTGATCTGTAATTCAAATTATCAGTAAATAGCATAACGTTATACAAAGATGGGGAAAACCAAGTGATAACAAACAAATAATATTCCAGAATAAACAAACAACCTTCACAGATTTTGCCACCAGCCTGCAGATGAAATCCATGAAATCCAGGTCTTTGTAGCAGTGTGTAATGACAGTACCCCTTGCCAGTGGGACTCCAGGTTTCTTTACACAGTGAAGAAAGTAAAATCAGAACACTCCAAGGTAAAGTGAAGCACCCGAAGTAAAAATTAATATAATCTCTAAATTAGTCCTGCTGATAAGTTAACACCACTTAAACTGAAACGAGCAATGGAAACCCACACACCCCTCCAGAATTTTTGTATCTACATTGAGACAGACAACTGAGAGCATTACATGTAATCTATATTCAAATAAACATGAATTTTAGTAACTGACATATCTTCCTAGTAGCAGCAAATACTTGCACCCTAAAAGCACACTGAAGTGCCAAAGCAAAGAGTAATTGCAAGCAAAGCTTTTTATAATTAACTTTATATTTGAAGAAAGATAGGAGAAACAACAGGTGGGCATCCAGGCTCCAACCCTGCAATCAGATCTTTCAGTACAGTTCTACAACTAACCACATGAACAGGTGGACCTGTTCATAAACCCAATAACAGAGTTAAGATATTATTAATAAAGTCCCTCGTGTTTACCCCAGCTTGCATCTGTTCAATACTTTACCCTTATTGGATCCATCCAATGCCATTTGTGAGTTGGGCTTGCTATATTTAAAAGCTGAATAACTCTCACAAATAGATTAGTTTCATGATATGGCAGAACACAACCAATCAAACTGTCTTGATTGTAGAGATGAATGTGAAATCTAAGAGGGGAAAAAGCCCCAAACAAAACATTATATCTGCTTTGCGTAGGCATATATACACACATATATATATACACACTTGGTTTTTAGCAAGATGAGAGACCACTTCCACACTGACTCAGATAATATGGTCCACCCACACTCCAGAATCCCAAGGTGGCCCTTAGCCTATATGTGCTACAGGAGAGAAACACTGCTAGCAATTTTTTCTTCACTAATTTTAGGTCCCTATAGAACTTTGGATTGCTGTATTTTCTTCTGCATAGATTTCAATATTAAACCACACATTACAATAATCCAGCAGGAATTTCAGTATAATACATATATTGAAAAAAAGTTGTAATCCACAGGCTGTATCAACAAAATCACCCACTCTCCCATGACATTTTCTGCATCTGGATAGGTAAATGCATAAATACAACATCACTTCAAAAAAGTAACTGGTTTGTTTTTTCTTCACACCTTTCTCCATAATCCTGAAATAAGAATACTTAGCTCATGTAATAATACAGGGGCATGCTAGTCATGGTTCACAGTCAACACTGAAAATTAGCCATTTTACACTGTCCATTGCTAAAAGTATATTATGTAAATGCCTCTCTAGGTCCTCTGTAAGACGGCTACAGCTGGGCAAATTTGGTGAAAACCAGGCAATGAAATAATTGCTTTTACATAGGATATCATGACAGATCAAAATTTTCACAGGAATTTATCAAAATAAAACATCTAATTGGAAAACAAGACCATTTGGCCCCATACAGACTAAGCCTAAATGTATATTTTTAACATTTTAACACAGGTTTTGGTTTGTTGGGGTTTTTTTGTTTGGTTGGTTTTGTTTGTTTGGGGTTTTTTTTCCCAGAAAACTAAAGTAACATTACTCAAAATTACTCTAATTGGGGAAAACAATCTGACATTTCTAGTAGCCTTATCTGTTGAGATGTAGGATATTCAGTGGATTACCTGTGAATCAGCCATTCAAGGCACTTCTGGGCTGGCTTAAGCATGAAATAAGGGGACAGGTGAATCAAGAACAATGAAATATTCTTATTGAGCTGCTGATTTACTGCCTTAGACTGAACACTACGTTCCAGGCCTTTGGACGTAGAACTAAACAAACTGGACTGGAACACTTCAAATGAAGGATCAATCCCAATCAGTTCTTCTAAGCCAGTGCATCCTGTGGGAAAAAATGGAAGAATGCTTTAAATACAATGGTTCTGTTTACCAGTCCTACCCACTTACCTCCTCACTGGTATGTCCAACTTCTTTGCTACACTGGTATACCTCGCAATCACTAAGAAAACTAAACCAAATAGTAAACAGGCCTAACACTGAAACGTTTGCTACGCTTAAAAGTATTTAGGTGACAAAGAACTTCAGCAAGTAGCCAGCAGGCTGAGGAAGGTGAACTGTGCTCCCCATTTGCGAGGCTGCATCTGGAGTAAGTACTATGTATAATTCTGAGCTTGTCAGTAGAAGAAAAACATCGCCATATAGGTGTGAATCCAGTGGAGGAACACAAATATGGAAAGAGGAATGAAAAATGACATAGAAGAAAAAGAAGGAATTGAGATTGCTCAGCCTGGACAAGACAGAACCAAAATGAAATCTTCCTGCTAACTATTTAATGGAATACAGAGTAGGTTTTCTAGAAGATGGAGCCAGACTCTCCTCCAAGATGCACAATGGAAGGATGGGAATCAGGAGATGCAAGCTGGAACATAGGAAACTTCTGGCCAACGTATGGATTTTACTATTTTTTTTTAAATACTGGGGCTGTCAAACTGAATTAGAGGCCAAATATTGGATCAGAGACCAAAAAACCTCCATCCTCAAGCTGCACCAGACACAGCCCTGTAAAAATTGATGGCTAATCCCAAGGTAAGCAACTTCAGATGAAAGAAAGAAACCAGGCAGCTGGCTGAAATGTGGGGATTAAAAATTATTACATGCAGCAGTTCTACAGTAACTATTTAAGAAAACAAAAAATGCTGTTTTGCATCAAAGACATACATATCTACAATCTTGTTACTTAAAACTGATTTATGGTATCAATCTTCATGGTTTTAGAGAACAGTTTTCTTATTCAAGAAGCATCCCATTCCTGGGTAAAGCTCTCTATAAAAATAAAGAGATAAACACAAACGGTTTGAATTTTTAAATCTCTTCTGCCACTTTACATAATTTGTGGCCATAATGTTACCAAAAACAGGGCATCTCAGCATGTTATCAAGAAATCAGAGAATTCCGGTTGGAAGGGACCTTGGAAGATCTATAGTCCAAAGTCCCGCTTAAAGCAGGGTTAGCCCTGAAATCACACCGACCTCCTCGAGGCATTACCCAGTTGGAGTTTTCAAAAGGATGGAGAGCACAAGCTCCCCGGACAACCCGTTCAACTGCTTGACTGTCCTCAGGGATAAGATGCTTCTCTCATATCCATTTTGAACCCCCACTGTTTCAACTTACACCCTATCCTCCATCCATGCCCTTCTTTGGACCGCCTGATCCACTTTCTTGAACTCTCCACACAGGTATCACCAGACTGCTCTTAAGAGTCCTCAAAGCCTTCCCTTCTCCAGAGTGACACCAGAGATGTTCTTCCCATCAACCTCCCATTATAGGGCATATTCTCCAGCTCTCACCCACTTTGGGGTCCCCGACTCTTCACATGCCTAGAAATGTGCTCCAAGAGGACCCACTCCGTTATCTGCCCAAGGACCAGAGTGATGCTGACCAGCCTGTAATTTCCGAATTACCCTTCCAGCTTCCTTTGCATACGTGTTTGACTCTCCCATTTATCTTTTTGGGGTCGATGATTTTCTCAGTCATGGCATCTGGACAGCCCAACTCACCCATTGCAAAGAACGTGTCCCTGTCAATGGCAGCGGCTTCCTTGCTGCTGAACAGCAGCGACGCTACCTCGCTGCGGTTTAGGAGGCTGGGATCATTCTGGGGAAGCGCCAGCCGCTTCAGCTGCTCCGCGAGGGTCGTCATGCTTCGTGTGCCCGGGAAAGCAGCCTCCCAACAAACCTAACGGAAGGGAAGCAGACCAGGCCCGCCGGTAACGCAGCCGCACGGACACACGCCGCCTCCTCCCGCTGCCAGCTGCCCCCCGGGGGCGCGCACAGGCGGGGATGGTCAGGGCCCAGCCAAGCCGGGAAGAAGCGGGACAGCGGCCGGCGGTGACACGGCACCGATCCCGCTCCAACACCCGCCGGGCTCCACGCACCGCCGCTCCGCACCGCCACCACCTGTCCTGCGCACGCCGCTAACCCGGAAGCGGAACGGGAAGATCCCGGTCCTGCCCAGCGCGGAGCTCTTGCCGCGCCCTCCCGCTGGGCATGCGCTGACGTGCATGGGTCGGGGCGTTGTGGGTGCTGGGGTCGGATCCGTGTCCGGGAGGAGCGGAGCCCGGTTCTGCCCTTGCTGGGGAGGCGGCCCGTGGCCAGGCGAGGATGCGGAGCTCCGCAGCGCCGGCGGCGGATGCTCTGAATGCCGCAGTGCCTGTGAGGAGGTTTTGTGCTGACCCCGGCAAGGCGGCAGCGCAGGCTGCGGACGGGGCCCCTCTAAACGCGGTCTGCATGTCTCAGTAGTAAGGGTGTGCACAGCTGCTTGATGTTCACCTTAGGATTTTTCCGTGGAGTGACGTGGTACTCTCTGGGAAGTGCGGGACTCCTATGCGGAAAAGGTCTTGAAAGCTACAGCAGCACGTGTAGGCTAGATCCCAGCTGCAGAACCATAGCTTTGTAGGATAGAAGAGCCCTCTAAAAATCAGCCAGTCCAGCCCAAGGCAGGGCCAGCTTAGAGCAAGTCACTCAAGAGATTTGTTTGGTTGAATTTGGAGTATCTCTTTGGAGAATTCCACAGCTTCCCGAAACCTCTCATCCCAGGTTTGTTTACTTCCAAATTAAAAGAAATCCCTAATATTAAAACCTGTGGTTGGACAGGTTGAATGAGGCTTTGAGCAGCCTGGTCTAGTGGAAGGTGTCCCTGCTCATGGGGTTGGAAGTAGATCATCAGTGTCCCTAGAAGTGTTCACAGACCATGTTGAGGAGGCCCTCAGTGACATGGTTTAGCAGTGGACTTGGAGCTGCTGGGGAACTGTTGGACTTGATCCTAAAGTTCTTTTTCAACCCAGCTGATGCTATGATTCTGTGGCTCTATGGCTTGCGGCAAACCAGAAGCGTGAAAAAAAGAAAGGCAGAAATAAAGCTGACTTCAATTAATATCAGCCAATGGACAAAATGATGCCAAATGTAACCATTCCAACAACCGATCTGTAAAATTATTTCCGTATGTTGCTGAGAAGCTGTGTAGCTATGGCAGAAATAGCAGATTTGTTCACTGCCTTTATTGGCAATCATTTAGCATACAGTAGAAATACAAAAAGCTGTTAAACATTTAGGGTTGCAGAGGATTGTTTAAATGCTCAACTGTATCCATTAGGAGTATCCACTGATTTCAACAAGACTCTTTGCTTGCATTAAGTTAAACCTGTGTAGGAGTAGGATCAAAGGGAGGAAATGAATCTGGATGTCTGACTTTGTGCCTAATTGTATTTACTGGTGCCTTGTCAGAGAGCATGTACTAACTATATATCATGTTACTTCTGACATGGTATTACCTGGGTGTAATGAGAGCAGCTGCTGACCTGTTAAAAGTTGTTACCACTGGAGTTGTAACAATGTTAAGGTGTTTTAAGGATATTACTGATTGCTATAGTTTTTCTGGTTGTTCTAACACTGAGATTCTGATCATCTGGCAAATGTGCTGGGTAGGGGTGGTGCAAACTAAGAGACCAATTTGTTGCACTTTTCCACATTCCCTGTGGCTTCTGCACATCTTGTTCCTTTATGAAGCCTTCCTGTGACCTTATTTTTAGCATAGCTTAAATCTACATAAATATGCATATGTCTATGTCTAAAAACAACAAACATTAAAACATGCAGATTTCGCAAAGGGCAGCTGTTTCTAAACCAGAAAACTAGTCACTTTTTTGGCAACATGGTTCATTATTTGACTACTCTAGCCAGAAAGATAAACTAAGTTTTAAATGCTAAACTATGTTCAGGTTTTCCAGTACTCCAGGTTTTCCATGGAGAGCTGCAGGACAAGAGTTTTATACCTTTGTGCTTTCTGTTCTGTCCTTACTTGGTTTCAGAGTAAAGCTGGGATTCCCTTTGGAAGCTAATTGGAGGAACAGAGACACCTTCTGCAGAAGGAAAAATACTTGTTCTTCATTTAATTCTGAAAACCTGTTTCCTGGGAAAAATACAAACCCAGAAAGTCTATTAAGAAATGTGCTTAGTTTGCACTGTAATTCTCCAGTGGTGACGCTGAGTATCAGAGATTCGCTCCATGCTAGACTACAAGGAGGTGCTTTTCTGAACTTAAATCCAAGCCACCTTCATCTAGTCACCTCAGTTCTCAGTGCCTGCATCTTCACATTGGTCGTCTGTGCAGGTGTACAAAGCCATACTACAGCAGAGATCACCCCTGCTGATGACTGCTGTTAAACTGCATTTGACCAATTAGATTGTCTGTTAAAAAAAATGCTAATTTTTATGTGGAAAAAAGATATGTTTCGAGTGTTTTCTGCGAGCCTGTTCACTTGTAAGCATTGGTGTTTGAAAAGATTTGACTGAGAATTGCAAACATTGCGGCATATTTAATGTTCTTTACATCTGGATAAATTTGTGCTACTGCTGGGGCAAATATAATTGACATCTTTACAGAGAGAACTATCTAGTCTTTATATTCCTTTACTTCCAAGTCACCTCACGAGCTGTACATATATACCTATATCTACCTTGGGAAGTGATGCAACCCAGAAGGACGAAATTTGTAGAATGGAGTGGTGCTGAAGAACCCTCACGGCATGGTGTGTCAGAGGTTTCATGCAGACTAGATCTTCATATGCCCTATACACCAAATTCCCAGAGTGCATCTTCTGGTTTGGTTTCATGTGAAGGCAACAGATGGTGAGGGATTTCATTTTAAGAGGAAAAGAATAATGTCTCATACCGGAAAGGAGTGTACAGTAGCATTCACTAGCAGTAGATCAAAATGAAAGTAAAGAATTGAGTACTGCCTTTTTTTGCACACAAAGAGTGCTCTTAAGTACTTTAAAAAGCTTATTAATTCATTTGCTAAGATGATGCTTCTTTTTCCTTCTTGCACCTGTAGTCCTGCGAGCTGCCATGATTTTGAATTGCTACAAGAGTTTGAAAGGAGATGGAAGAGAACTACCTTCTATGTGCTTCACTGTCACTTGCTAATAATCTTGGTATGTCCTCTGATGTTTCCCCATGCCATTTCTAATAACGAGTGTGACAGTGCCTGACATCTAAATTGTAATCTGATTGCAGCATAATGAAGTAATACTAAAATCTTTCTAGTATATGCAAAGGAGACTGTAATTGCCTTAGAGTGTATCAAGTTTTCTAAATTTTTAAGCAAAAATAGATGCTAATATCTGTGTTTAATGTGGCTATAGGTATGCTTACTGACCTTTAAATCAATCTGTATTCTGGAGCAATGGCTTCATATTTTGTAAGCCAAGGTAACCTTATTGTCAAAGGACATATTTTGCTTTGCTGTTGATTGTAGGAGGCATGCCAAAGTTCTGTAGTTTTGCAGGCTGTGCAGTTAAGTCTGCTACTCTGAGCTAATCTGCATCTTTTTTTCTTAATTTATATAAATATTTGTTCCCTGTTGGAACTTCATAATTAAGATTACATCGAGGGTCTCTGAATTTATAGAGTTACTGTAATTATCAGGAAGAACAGTGCTTCCTAACTTAAGGCTGCAGTAATGTATTTTCCTCTGTTTTCAGTTCTTTGTGGTCTCTGTGCCAATGCAGCAGTCACCCTTCACCTCCGGGCATTATGAAATGATGAGACAATACTCTTCTGCACTGTATATAGTCTGATAAGGCCTTGAGGCCATTACTTATTGCCTAAGCTTTTGTTAGAAGCAATGAGATTGGAGCCATTTTATCATGTAGTAATGCAAATACGTTAAACAAGAGAGTTAAGATTTGTTTTCCCCACCTACACTTCCTTCCCTAAGGGCTTGATCTTTTTATGCTCACATTAGTGAAACTCAGGAGTAATTCTGATGAGGTCAGTGAAATTGTATGAACGTACAGCTGATGTAACTGAAGGCAGAAACAAGCATGATTTGATGATGGTTACAGAGAATTACAGTTCTTATTGCTGGAACAGGACTGAATGGAGAATAAATCTTCAACTGAACTGAAGAGCTGGAAGAAGCTTCCATGCTAGGCAGTGTATCAAGCACGTCATCGACTTGCTGACCACTGTGGCAGGCAGTATCACATTTCCCTGGCTTTTCTTGGGAAATCTACTGCAGCTTCCCCCAGCCGTAAATTCTCATATGTAACTGCATTCCAGATCTAATAATAAATAAAAGCCCTCTGGATGGGGTGATGGGAAGCTATTTTGGGTATTTTACTATATCAGAGGCTTTCTTATGTGGTAATATAAACTGAGTGTTTTTGCATGAAAATTGTTGTAAAGGAAGCTTTTAAATGTGTATTCTGAATAAGGAGAAATAAAACCCAAATAAAGAAGTTAGCTTCAGCTAGGTGCTTGCAGAGGAAGCATTGTCTTGAAAAGGGTAGGCAATAGTCATCTTTGTAACTTGTAGGTCTAGTTTTGTCCCAAAAGCATCACAAAGTGTAAGGAAGACAAATGGACATGGTGAAAAATGGAAGAAAAAAGCAGTCCTTTCAGTGCTTAGCAACTTGATTAATTGTGATTTTTTTCTTTATTGTTTGAAAGCTCAAACTAGAAAGTTGAATTTTAAGGACTGCACAATTGTTGCAAGGAAAAATAGGGAGATGTCTGTCATAATTGCTGTGACTGTGATAGTCCTTTGTCATGATGTGTTATTTATTAAGCTGGGAAATATGATACTGTGTGCATATGTTAGCTGGTTATTATTGTGAAAATATACCTGTGCCAGACAATCTACTGAGAGAGTAGGTGTCATAGATCTACTGTGTGGTGGTTGTGGGTCATGCTGTTTAATATATTGGGAGAACTTTGTAATCAGAGCATAGCAATGGGGCCATTAGGGACTTGAATGTAATAAGCAGTAAGGAGAGTGTGGTGTACTGGATATGTCTCATCTTTCACAGCAGGGCTGTAAACAGTAAAAGAGACAACAAAATGAAGGATGTGGAGAAGGAGAAAGGGGTCAATAAGGAACATACTTAACACAGATATATTTCGTACTGCAGTATACTGTCTTGCTATCGTCTCCTTCAATCGCCAGTTATTCAAACAACTGGCAGGCATTGGAATAGCAGTAGATCTCATATGGTGCAACTATCCATTCCTGATCTGCAGCTGTTGGAACCTCTATTTGCTTGTCAGACAGCCATTTGTTGGGGTTTTTTGAAATGCTGAGATGAATCACAGCTCTTGCCCTGAAGGATAGAGTGTCATTCCTGTCTGGATGCACATTTCAGCCTTTTTCCAGGCTGGCCACTGGAGCCAGTGCTGCTTTAATTTCTCCATTTGCTCCAGTCACTGCCAGTCCATGGGCCTTATCCATACCTGCTGAATATGTGGTTTGGCCTAGAATGAGCTCCCAACTTTGCGTGGTAATGCCTGAAACCAGTATGATCCACATTCAGTAGCAGAGAGAAGAATATTTATCTGGCAGTTTTGCTGTTCCATTATATTCAGTTACATGTTTTTATTTATCCACTTTCTAAATTTTATTTATATATTTTTTGGGGGTAGGAATGGGTCATGTAATGTCCACTGGGAACACTGAACAACTGAACATTTTTTAACATATATATATGTGTGTATCTGCATTTCAGTGCCATTTTAAAACCTTTTTTTTGATTTTTGTATTTGCTTTTATTGTGCATTGGAAGCCGTTTATGCTGTTACGCATCTTTGGAATGATTGGGAAAACCCGCTGTTATTAGAAGAAATACTGTGGTTTTGATTTAGATGATGAGGGTGTGCAGCTGAGTTTTACTGATGGTAAGCCTCCATCTCCAGATTTGCTGATTTACTAGATGTGCCATGTTTTCAGAGTTAAGATAGTGGCCCTGCTGTCTCGAGGTGATGTAAAGACTCTGTGATGCCTTTCATAAGATAATCTTGACAGCTGGAAATGTTCTTTATAACAGCTAATAACTCTTACTGACAAAAGTATATGTCAGTGTTTTCTCTGATGCATTTCTTACCGTGTCATTCTGCGTACCTTATGTATGCCAGTGACTTAAGAGAGTTCTCTGCAGAGAAACTACTGGAGAGAGACTTAGAGGCCCACTGACATCAGTGGCAGCTCCTTGGACACACTGAGAGAAGGCTGCTATTTTTGCAGAAGGCTGGACAAGCACTTAGTATAGTGGGTAGGAAGGCAGCCTGGTCTTGAACATGTGGTGAAGGGGAGTGTGTGGTGCTAAGACTCAGGTGATTCTGCCACTGATGCTGTTACATCTCTTTGAAATAAGTCTGGCAGTTAGGAATAAAACAGTTCCTGCTGCAATGCTCTCAAATTCAGAAACACTTCAAAATCTTTCTTGCTTTACTTGTAGTAGCATCCCTTTGGTTTGCAGTGCCATCTGATTCTTAACAGAATGGTACGTATGTGCCTTGTTTTAGTCTGTAAAGGGGGAACAAAAACGTTGTAAACAGTTTATGACTCATTTAATCTTTAAAATGTGCGTTGTCTGACTGTGTCATTGTCACACGTTTAATGACTTGTGCAAGCTACAACAGACGGATCTGAGATGGAAAACATGGTGATCTTTCTTGAGCAGAAGCTGAGGTGATTATGTAACTGTAAGGCTGCACTGGAAACCTTTAATGCTTTCCTTAGGTTTTTTTTTTGTTAAATGTCATTCAATTTAGAGCTCATTTATAATTACTTAATTTATAATGTATTTATAATTAGTTGTAGAGTGTGTATCTTAAAAGACCATCAAGATCACATACTGGTATAACTGGTATACTACACCAGTTAAGTTTTCCAAGTGATCTTAATTCATCTGTGTCACAATGCAGACCTTGGTTGCATAGCCACAAACTACTTCCTTTCCAGTAATCCTCCTTTTTCAGAGTATTGCATAAGCAATAAGCAGTGCTCTGCAGCATTATGATTTATCCTTTTTACTCAATGAAGGTCTGTTGCGCTCATTTTAAGCATGTTCATGATACATAATTTATGATTTTCAGCTCTGGTCATCACAGTGTTTCTATGTGTCTCCAAGTATTCCACATCTGCTGGGCATTTGATTTTCGCATACTTCAAAACAGAAAAAGAAAAAAGAAAAAGAAAAGAAAACAAAAAGAAAACTGAGGCACATGCTACAAACTGTTCATAGTTCCATTTCCTCATTCAGTGAGTAGTTTTAGGATAATGAATGCTGGTACTATGAAGTCTGTCTTTTCCCTAAATGTCTCAGAGAGTACGATTACATACTGTCTTTTTGCCCACTTGGTGTTTTGCACCTTCAGGTCCAGCAGAATCCTGTATTTGTCTGATATTTCCATCATGCGTTGTTTAAAACATTCTCTGCTGCAATTGAAAGCAGAGTCTATGGCTCTCCTGACTTCCACACTTGTGGAAGTCCCTGCAAATTAAGAGCCTCATTGGCCTAATTTTCCATAGATTATCTGTGTGTCAGAGTTATCCATAGAGGAGATGTAATGGGGATTGCTGAGCCATGTGGAACAGCTGAAAAGGTGTCTTCCTGTTCTAGAAGTGCATCTGTAACTGAATGGACTCCTGTAGGGAGGTCCAAGATATATTTGAACTGCCTATTTGAGCTGCAAAATGAGCTTTCTGCTGAATGCTTTCATCCTGGGAAAAGAGGACAAGAAAAGATGTGTTCAGACATCTTAACTAAAAAATTAATTCCTAAGTTTGCATAAATACATGCCTTCCAGCCTATCAGAGCAGGTTCACTTTTGTCCTAGTTGATGACTCCACCTCCAGTAACTATTATCCATGTAAACTGAAAAAGTACCCACAACAGCATCTGGCTTGAAAATAAACCATACGCAACCAAGTCTTGAATTTGACTCAGATAGGGAATTCTAGAAGAATACAGGTATTCCAGATTTAAGTGTGGGACACAACAGAGATCTAGACTGCACATTAGCATAACTCCACTGCGTCTGTCCTGTAGACAAACTGGTTTCAAAGTGAAGAAACACACAAATACTCTCCTCTCTTTTGCTTATGCTGAACAGGACTTACACAGGCAGAGAGGTGAGCAAGTTAATTAAAAAAGGACTTGTCCACATTCAGAGGGACTGACAATCTGCAAGAGCCTTCACCATTTGTAAGTAGGTTTTGCTGCTAAATCTCAAGAGCAGCTGGTTTCATACTAGAAAGTATGTTGTGCAAAACTGATTATCGTTTCTCCCGAGATGAGAATATGGCCAAAGTCAGTGAGATAGATCATAGTTGGACAGGGAACAATTGTCTTCAGAACAGGAACTGGAAAACTCAGGCCTTGCTGCTTGCATGTCAGGCATAGCGGAATGTTGCTCGTTTTCTCAGTGCTGATTCTTAATACAGCTGGGTGTCAGAGTAAAGCTTTGTGGGGCAGGATGTAAGTGCAACAGTTCTGGAAAAAGAAAACTTGCATTATACATGTTGCAAAAAGAGCATGTTATCCTTGTTTGTCAGTAATGTGGGTTATGCCTAACACTGCCTTAGAGATGAATTGTTTGTTTTACTAATCGTTATATTACTGCTGTGGAATGAACAGTAAGTTGTAGCTAGTATTCATTGTTACAGACTGGCAATTTGTTCAACCAGCTTTCCTTCTTAAATGTGTAACCTTAATTTCGTTAATGTTACTGAAATTAGACCAGTATATCTGGAAAGAAAACTGAGGTCATTAAGACTGCAAGTTGTCTAAGGTCATTCAGTCAATCCATACAAATGCTGAGTGTAGAACACAGCAGTGTGTGATATCCAGTGCCCATATCCTGTACCCATAATCTCTACCTCACACCTCAGTGACTTAAAACCTGCCAGGTCTGCTCTGTGCCCCTTAGATAATTATTGTCTGGAAACTTGGACTTAGTTGATGATGTTTGTTTCTAGATAAATAAAGGCATGTTGTCTGTGCGTTCCTCACACACATCTCTGTTCTCTCTTCTCAGTGTGGCCAAAACTATTGCTGAATAATGTTGTGCTTTTTTAGACAAATAGTCTCAGGTAAATCAGTTATGGGTCAGAGGCTGGCTCACTAAGGGCTTTTTAACTGGTTCTATTCATGAAGTACAAATTGTATAGTCAATTGCAGGCTTTCACATTGCTCTGGTTGTGCACTTTCTTCCTTGCTTAGTATCTTTGTGTGATAAGGCTAAGCCAACATAAATCAGGAATGCAGCCAGGATTCTGGAAACACATGATGGTGTGAAGGTTTCTTCAGGAGGTTTGTAACAGGCCATGCTACACCCCTAGTCCTGCCCATTGCATTCTCATCACTGAACCATTTTTAAAATCCTGGATCTGCCTCACCATTTTTTCCCATCTTATGCCAGCACTATTTGTAGTTTCCCCACCTGTTCCTGCGTGTATGACGTTGTAACTGCGCATATTGCTCCACAACTTCAGAGTGCTAAGAGTCCAACTGCAGTGTTGTATGTGAATGGCCATATGCATTTTCCAGTTTTTCCTTTGATACTACATTTCTGATCTATGCAACACATTTGTTGAAGCTTCTGATATTAGTTTATTTAGTGATCTAATCTTTGTGAGTTGCATCTACCCAGACAAGTGCCATTAAACACAAAAGGCACCCTCAAGAGGCTAGCTGAAGGAATAATGGTTTGTTATGAAATATTTAACAGAAATATTTCAGAATGTGAGGTCTGAAGGCTCCTCTTATTCGTGAAAGGTGATCTTGTGTAGTGCTGCCTGCAGTTGCCATCACTAGGGGCTTTGCCTTCTGCTGTATTACATCTTCCAGCACTCACATTTGAGATTTTGATTGTTATGTAGCACACTACTGTCTAGTGATACTGTAGCAGAGACCAGATGTTGAATGTTTGCTACTGCTATCTGCCTTGAAACCTCTCTTAAGAGTCAGGACCATCTGCTGTGCAGGCTGCAAGGCAGCAAGTATGGCTGTACAGACAGTAGGGACATCCCCTCCAGAGTATAAGGGACCCCGAATGCTTGAGCAAGCCTGACATACTAGCATAATGCTGGGCATTTTTTGGGTGCAGGCTGCACATAGATGCAAGAGACAAACAGGGAGGTGAAGGGTGTATGGGAGGTGAAGCACACTGTAAACATAATTGTTCTGTAGGCTTCACAGGGCTTTTAGACAGGAAAAACCTCCTCTCCTGAGAACTTGTGTTGTAGGTGGACATTAAGGACCAAAGGAAGTATTGCTGACACTATTTTAGAGGTGGGAGAGTGCAGCACAAGAAGCTTGTTTCTGTTTCTGTCAGTGAGAATAGTGTGATAGGCCCGCACTTAGCTTTTGGGGAAAATTTTATCTGAATTGACATGCTCAAGGTCACACAGGGCATGGTAAGCCAGTATGGATCATCCCATGTCTCAGCCTCTTGAGCCTTGTTCCACACAAAGGGTTGGCAAAAGCCGGTGATCTCAGCGCAGTCAGCATTTTCTCCATACTCCTGAAGCCCAAGATATGCTTTGGTAGTATTTATCTGTCCTATAAATGCTTCTTGCTACACTTCATCCATGGCTGACTTTCAGGGACAGAGTAAGTTGTCTCTATATATAGCTGATGAAACACTTTGGGATCTTCTGACAATGTCAGTTGTTACTATGAAGCCAGCAATGCAGCTTTTTTTCAGATTTCTACCCTTTTATTTCCAAACCTGTCACTTGAAACAATATACTTTAAAAAAATATAAGGTACACTTGGGTCTGTATAGTTGATATCATCAAGTAGGAATAGAATGGGTATTTTTCAGTCAGAGTTTGTGCCTCTTGCTGCAAGATATGGGAGGGCTAATACGCGCAATGCCCTCAACATTTCTTAGCTCATTCTAAATCAGAAGTTGGTTCCTAGATAATATGCTTTTCTTCTTCCTTTCTGCCTTTCTTCTATATGTGTGCATCTTGGGAATATGTAGCAAGTGTAGCATTCATTCATGTTGTCTTTGCATTGGATTTAATTACTCATTTTCTACATTGAAGAAGATGGGTTGTGTTTATTGTGTTAGGAAAAAAAAAGGCTACTTCTCCTAAACTAATAAATACATTTTATAGCACACCCCTCCATTCTGTTTAGCTTTGTTTGGGAGATTTAGCATAGTTTTTTATACAGTCCAACATTTTAGCCCAATCTAAATTATCAGGATCTTTAAGTAATTCAGATGTTTGTTGGCTAAGCTTTAAATGAGTAGATATTTACCACAAGCAAAAGTACATTTTTAGGGACAGTTATGACATGCTTTGAAAATAAGTGGGCTTTTTGCCCCACTGTTATGGTTCTTCAAACAGTTTATGCAAGAGGACAATCACTTGGAATTTATTTTCTTTTCTCTTTCATTGACTCTTTTCTTGAGAATCCATCCTGCTGTTCTTTTTCACAAAGAAACAGGCTGTGCCTATGGAAAGAGGATTGCTTAACGACTCTCTAAGTCATAAGATGTCATAAAATTCTTTATTTTCCTATGGCCTTTCTGACAGTTTTGGCAGAGGTGAGCTATTGTATTCCTGCACAGAAGGTAACACCTGAAAACTAGTGGTAGCCATTTTCACATCAGTGCCTGTTTCACATGTGATTATTTAAGTAGAGAAATCTGGCTAATTTATTATTCTAAATCTCACTAAGTTCAAATAGAAGAATTATGTGGCGAAACATTATTGCCGTGTTCAGCATTTTGGAAGCTTTATTAAAAATTTAAGGTTTTGTGAGAAGGAAGACCAAGAAGTGAATTAGAGGGATTGAAAGTCTGATGAACATCGAAAATACAGAGGAGTGAGTTCTGGAGAGAATGATATGATGGCTTTTGGGGAGCAAATGGATGTTAGATATAACGTTGAGTGAATCAATTTCCATTTCATCAAAAAAAAGTAATTATAAAGGTTGACACAGGAGGTGAAAACTGTGTTTTTCTTCAGTTAGAAAGCCCTTTGATTCTCAAGGAGCTTAATGCAAAGCATGCCAGGAGGCTTTCACTTAGGTGGTGTTAGATTCAAAGATCCCTCCTAAGTTGGAACAGTGATAAGAAATACTGAGTAAGTTCACTCACTGGCCTGCTGCTGCTTTTCAGAAAGTTCTGGCCTTCTCAGTGCTCTTTATGCATGGCAATGATACCTTGATGCCACAGTGTTCTCTTGGGGTAAAGGCATTCTTCCAGGCAGGCCCTTAGTACCATTTATGTTAGCATGAGCTCACACCTTTTCCCAAATAAGAGATAAAAATTGTTGACAATTCAGCTCTGCCATCTCCATTTCTGACCTCCCTGTGCCACCTTATTTCTTCGTATCTGTTTGGCAACCATGACGGTGCTTGGGTATCTTGCCATGTCAGCTTTAAATTCTGTATATGTGGTTTCCCATGTTTCTTCCTCTTTCTCTGCTTTAGGTTTTTTGTCCTTTCTTTCCTGCTCAGCTTCCTTATTTCTTTTTTGATTTGATTTTCTTTCTCCTTAGGCATGTATAGTTTGTAGCTGTGAGGCTTTGCTAGCTTCAGTGGGGATAGTCCTAACATACCTCTGATGTGGGAATAAGCTGATTGAAACACACTGCCTTATAACTACTCTGCTGGGGACAGCTTTCCTTTTCTCTAGGTGAGCTGGAAGAGGCAGATCCCTTTCCACTTCAAGTTTGGCATCAGAATTCCATTTTGGCTCTCTTTCCACTACGGCCTCCATTCATATGCTTCCCATTTACCATCCACACAGCTCATTTATAAAATTAAATTAAAGTAGTAAACAAAACACCAGATAGTCCTCCTAAAGCTCCATCTATAAATATCTCCCCTGCCTACTCATGCTGTCTGATTAAGGGGAAGTAAGCAGTTATTTAAAGAACCTAAAATGGTTCAGATTCCATCAAGATAGGCAGGTTTTTAAAGAGGGGATATTCCATTTAGCTTCTTGTTTCATAGGTAAAAAGCCCAACTGTCCCAAACTGCACATTGAGGAAGTTGAAGCCCCTTATGTTGAATTAAAAAAGCCAAACCAGATTTTTCATTCTGAAATATTTTCTTTTTCATCCAAAATGAATTAACATAACCTACACAGAGTGGTTTTTGAAATATTTGCACCTTATAGAAAAATGTGGGTCTATTCCTGTTTGGAAGTAACTTGAAATCTCTTTATTTCTCAGACTAGATAAGAGATACTGTGGTTCTACCTGTTGGTTCCTTAGGACATTGATGACTCCAGCAGTAACCCATAGTGTGACTGGGCGCTCTTTGTCATCAAGGTGCCTCAGGTTTTATTTCGTAACATGAGGACTCGCCCATGTTACAGGATAAGGGTCAGCAAATAAAATGTGGCTTTTAACTAATGCCTCCCTTTATGAAGCCACCGGTACCCGTAAAGCTCCCCTGTACTGCACAGTGGGAGTGGTGTGGTACTGTCTGACTTCATCAGCCTTTAAAGGTTGGACCAGATGATCCTTAAGGTCTCTTCCAAACTAGCATTCTATGATGGCATTCTATGATTCATCCGAATAGATCCTCAGAGCAGGCAGTGCCAAGAAAAGGCACAAAGCTGGTTGCAATGACTCACCTCTAGTGAGGTAGTGCATAAAAAGTCACAGGTCTTGGCAGTGCAGGAGGGTTCTTTGCACAGGAGACAGCTCTGGTTCAGAGCATTACAGCTTTGCGTGTGTACTTCTGGGACTCCTCTGGCTTCTCCCTGCTTTTCCTCTACAATTGTCTGTGCTGTGTATAGTGAATAAGAAGAAATGGTTTTACTGACTTCAAAGACTTACAGTCATTTAGGTGATTGAAATCAGACATGCATCACAATCTATAGGTGTGTGCCCAGCTGTCCAGCTGTAAAAATAAACCACACAAATTACAACAGTATACACATAATATGTGCATGCATGAAATATTTTGGTTGTAATTGCTATTTGATACTGAGAGTATCCTAAGAGAATGCTCATCACAGGTGGAAATGTAGCAACCTTTAGGGTATTTGAATTGAGCAGGTGGAAAACATAGTTCTGACTTCGCTGCTTAGATTTGAAATTTGATTTTTAGACAATTTATCTTACAGTATATATGCATCAATCTTTGGAAGTTCAGCTTGCTTTGCTTGAAACGTTGCAATCCTCTTCTGAATTCCAGTTTGCAACCTTAGTGCTACATTTATGACTCTTTTTGAGCTGATGGGTAGGTTATTACTGGTGCTTGTATGCATGTTCTTCTTAATAGCACAGACTCATGGGATAGAAGGTGGCTTGGCAGAAAGCGCAGATTTGGTTAGCAATAGGAAGTGGAGACACATGATGTTAATTGCACTGGTTATTCATTCACATTGGCTTATAGACCTCTGGTTGCCTCTACTGAGCATAGTTCTCCCTTGTATCTGTCTTTTAGAGCTACCAAAAGCTCAGCTTTTGTGAGCATTTTTTTTTTTTTTTCTAGGCAAGGTTGGAATTGCATCCAGCGTGGACACTGCTGGAGGGAATGACCTTGGCTAATGGTAGGTGCAGGCGTTAATGACAAGCTGCGTGAAGAACCTAGTAAACTTGCCAGTTCCCAGAAGAAACATTGTCACCAGGGCAACTGAAATGATATGTATGACATGAGAGATAAGGGATGTGCTTGCCAGGATGTGTGATCTCAGGGCTGGCTTTTCAGATTTTACCCTGTGGAAAGCCCGGCTAAATGCTTCCTGCCATGTATTTATAAAGTACTAGTTCCTGAGGCCTTTGTATGTGCTTCTTGGGATGTACTGAGCATATTTCCTCATGAAAAAGACATATGTTGCTTTTCTACATTGTGCTCCCATACTTTGTGGCTTAATGCCAAACCTGAGTTCCACTGGAAAATTGTTTTATCTTTTGAGTATCCTTGTCTCCACTGGCTCTTGGGAGCCTTCTTCTGGAAAGGAAATCGTAAAGAGGCACAAGGGTCCACTTGGACTTCAGACTAATGAGAAAGTGTCCAACTACAGTAGCAAATTATAGATGAAGTAGAAATCCTGTCAGCAGGGAAAAAAGGGGATGGGGGCGAGGTATTTTGTCAAATTGGAAGGAAGGACAGGCAGAGGAGCTGGCAGTGATTTCTGGCAGGGCGCTTGCAGGCGGTGCGTTCCTCACCCCCTCGCGAGGCGGTCCCGCTGCCCGGCAGAGAAGCGGCGCAGCCCCGCCCGTGGTGCGGGGGGTGGCGGCCGGGCCGCGGGCAGGCTGGGTCCCGCCGCAGCGCCATGTGACAGCCCGGCGGGGATAATAAGCGGCAGCGATGAGCCGCGCTGGGCTTCTCCGGAGTGTCAGCCGCAGGGACATACAGCAGCAGTAACAGAGAGAGAAGGGGCAGGAGAGAGAGGGAAGGAAGGTCACCACAGGTCAGCACCTACCTGAGAGTTTCAGCTTCTGCTCTCAGCAACTCATCAGTATTCGCTGCCTGTCGCCTTGGAAAAAGAAAAAAAAAGAAAGGAAAAGACACTGCTACTTACAACCCATCAGCAAGTAAACTAAACTTAAAACGTAGTAGAAACCACAGCAGCTGAAGCTGATCCCCAGGTAGCATGAATAGCATGAACCAGATAGATACAAACATGCAGTACACCTACAACTATGAAGAAGATGAGTACATGACCCAAGAAGAAGAGTGGGACAGGGACCTGCTCCTGGACCCAGCATGGGAGAAACAGCAAAGGAAGGTCTGGAAGCAATCTGTGTCTTTGTATGTGCCTCTGTGGGGAATGATGTCCTTTCTTATTGCCATGCTGCATCTGGAGTTGCCAGGGCTGTGCATTAAGGGCTTCTAGTTTTGTAAGAGAATATATTTTACATTATATAAAGCATATGTATGATGTATACTTGCTATGCCATATTTTGAGGATAAAGTATTCCCTTTCTGAATTCTCAAGCAAAACCTGTGTAAGGTGAAACTAATTTATGAGAGTCAGGAGTTTCTTTTTGTACTGCACTGGAAGTATTCTGTCAGTAACTCTATTGGTGTTTCAGTAATTTTTAACTTTAATTCCTGGGTCTTCCACTCAGAAAGAAAACTCTGAAATGGTGTCTGTGCCTGATTGTTTTTCAAAAGCAGTAAATGGCAATTATAAACAGGGACATGAAGGAGATGGTTCAAAACTTGTGTGCTGAAAGTTTTGCGGTATTCTTGGGAACACACTGAGAAATCACTTTTGAAATCGTGATCTTGCAAGTCAGCTTTATTAGAATTTGCTCTTAATTCTGACTGAATGGTCAGGCTAGAACTGGAAAACTGTATTTCATGATTAGGTTTCCACATGCCAATTCACTGTCTGGGAAGAAACAGGTCTGTAAATTCCTTGCAATATACCATTGTAGAAGAAATGCTTCTTGCCTTTTAGATGTAAGAAAACTACACAAGCAAGTACTGCCCAAGCTCTTTTTCTGAACATAGGCAGAGATTATAATCGCATCAGTAGTTTTGTCAGTGGTTTGGTACTTTAGTAATATTTGCAGTATCTAAGTTCAGAACACCGAGTTTTAAGCAGCATATTGAAAAAGAGAAATGTTGTAAAGGATTTGTTACTTCCTAATGCAAAAGTTGATGCTGAAGGCACAGCTGACAGATCTGGGATTAAAAGGTTATCTGCTGGTTACAAGAATGAAAAAAATGAAGAGGGGGACTAAGAGAAACGATGCTCTTGACAAGAAGATTGAATGTACTTTTTGTGAGCAGCTCGCTTACTAGAAGTTGCCAACTTATGACAGTCTGGCCCACTGTTACTGTCACAGCTTCTATAAAAGCAATGCTATAAAAGTATAGCTATAAAAGTAAGAGCTGTTAGAATTGTTGGGTCCACTGGGTTTGCTTTCCATTAAGATTGGTAGAGCCAGTATTTTCCTCTCAGTTTTTACTTATAGCTTTCCTTCTTCTTGAGTTTTAGCTGGTTTTATTCATTTTCTTGCATGTACACTTGTTAGGATCCTCCTGGACAAGTACAGTGGGAGAAATTCTGGGGGAGGTTGAAGTTCACGTTTGTTGATCTACCACCTGCTGCAACTCCTAAGCAATTATTAAGCTGTACTCATCAACACGTTTGGTTTAATTTAGATGGTGGACTATTCTTCTATTTTTTATAGTGAAAATGGAAATTATCTTGGTGCTTCGGTGCTTTAGTGATTTGAAACTGCTCAGCCAAAGCAAGTCTTGATTAAATCTGATTAGGATTCAATTGTCCGGCATTTCGGATAATTCTGTTTTCAAAATAAAGAAATAATGCACTGGTTACTAGGTAGCACTAAGGTGCCGTTTTCCTACAATGCAGATAAATAATAAAAAATAAAGCTAATTTGGATTCTCTTTAAAGTAAGTATCTCGACTTTTATGGAACAGCAGGGAGCAGTTAGTGTAAGGCCCCATACCGAATGATTTGTTTCCATTCCTTCAGACAGACTACTTTTTTTGAACATCAGGTTTCCACACTGATAAATTAAACCAAGCTCTGCTTTACTTCCACAGAGTAGGAAGATTGCTGCTTTGCTCCTTTTTGTTGGCTTAGTTTTAATATTAAGGTGGTACTATTTCCAAATAAAATTCATGAGAGCGGGTCCTCATTCCTTGTCCTGGGGAAGAGCCTGAATTTACTATTACGTGAAAAATAGGTACTCTTGTGATAAAGGGCCTGCTAAACTTCATAAAGTTTCAAGGCTTCTATATTTTTTCTAAGTGGTGCTAAGAGTTGCAGCAAGTGCTTTCTTGATTTCCTTATTTATGAGGAGAAGATTGCAGATACATGGACACAGATCTTTGCTCTAACTGGTAATACAATATTGAAAAGTGATCTCAGTGGAGCCCTGGCAGTTGGCAGCATATATTTTCTATTAGATAGTCCTGGAACAAACCAAAAATAAATGCCATTGTTTCTATTGTGGGCTGCCCTCTCCAGACTTGCCATTTCAGTGATATGCCTGGTATGAGATCTGTCAACAGATGCTGGTAACACATGATGACGTCCATAGGATTACAATGGACGTGACGCCTAATTATAACCATGGTTCATAGAGTATTATGGTCTGCTGTAATCCAGGCTCCTTGGTGGTTGCAGATGTCAGATTAAATATGAAGTACATTATAGGAAAGGAGGCTGAGTTATAGCTTAGCTCTGTCTCTCTGAATGTGAACAACAATTTAAATGCTTCAGTTGGAGTTACATTTAGCCCTTGTCAAATCAAGAAATCAAGAAAATACAAGAATTCAACCATTTCCTGCATTAGACAGTACTGGTAAAAACTTAGGTTTATTTGCCTTGAAATTTCAGGCAGCAACTTTAAAGAAAGACCAGATGACAAAAGAAAAGTCATATTTTGGATGGGCATGCTGTCTTTAGTACAAACTAATTAGAGAACTAATTACAGCCTTGGTGACTTCTAAACATGTAGGTAGGAAGCATGAGATTGGCCACGTGTGCTGAAACAGCCTTTGAAAGATCGGTGGAAGTGGTCCCTTATTCCTTCAGTACTACATGGAAATACAAAAGTATATAGGAAACCAAAAAGCCTGGCCAGAGGGGATGGGATTCTCTTGTTCATTCTCCTCTGTAACCTTAGACAAAGTCAGCTCACCTCAGACCTTGGTTTTCCCAGTGTTAAAAAGATGACAGCAGTGATAATTATAGCAACTGATAGAAGTGGTTAGTTCTACAGTATGTCAGACTAGTGATTAGCTGTCTTTCAGTCCCTACCCTGATGGACTGGAGTGGAAGTAAAATTCATGCTAGCTGATAGAAGACTTACAACCTGATTTCTCTTCTCTTGATGATAAGTTTATTTCTTAAACCTCAAAAAAAAGTTTAACAGTTTCCACAAACCTTGTAAGTTTCATTAAGCCTGAATCTCAATGTAACTAAAAGGAACATAGGAAAATGCAGCATCTGTCAGCTTAGGAAACCAAGTACAACAATGCTACTCAAAACGCAAACATACTGTACTGTTTGCAACATGTTTGAACTACCAACCATACTTAGTGAGCTGTATGTTAAATGGTGCTCTTTCTTATTTGTAACTTTTGCTATAAATACTTTATTTTAGGAGTGTGGGGTTTCTGAGCTTTAATGTGAAATGTGGTTTGTTAGTTTTTCAAGGAAGTCTTCAGCCTGCAGGATAAAGATCTGAAGCTTGTGATTTCTTCTTCAGGACAGTTGTATTGTAAAGCACTCAACTGGCTCCACGTATTTCATGTGGGTCTTCTCCAGTCATTCAGGCATGTCTGTGACACTTCTGCATTAACACATGTAAGGAAATGAACAGAAACATACTTCTTGCCTTACTGATATTATTATAGATGAGCGATCTTATTCTAGCTCGCTTTATGGCCCTGATACCACTGCTTTGTTAATGCAGAATGGGTTTTAATGTAGGTCAGTGGAATTTCTGACCATTTTGATGGGGTTTTACACTGGTATAGAACAAACAGGCAGACTCAGAGTATTTATTTACCTTCATATTGCACTCTGTGCATGCAAATATTCTTGATGACACTGAATGCTATGACATGAGTGAGGACTTTGGAATAGTTTTTTGGGAAAGAAGCTGTGTCTTTCCAGTCTTCAGCAGTACATAGCAGATTACATTTTCAGTGTGACCTATAAGGATTTATCTGCATTACCACCTTTGGCTGGTAACACAACTCCTGTTCTTCTTGCAAATAAGTGAAAAATAAAAACCAACAAAACCCAGCATTTGGAAGTTCCATGCATGGCAAATTACTTGGAAGAAGCTACCAGGACTGTGAATTATGGATAACATCTTTTTTTTCTAGTGTTGCTGTAACTTCTAAGTTCAGCAGATTCGAGAGGTTACTGCAGTCTAAAAGAAAAGTTGACCCTGTGTTCAGTCTGACTTCAATGTCTATAAATAGAGGTACAGTCAGCGTCCTGGATTCACTCTGAAGCTTGTGTGGTCTTCTGTGGATGGAATCTAAACTGATTTCTTATCAGAAACCTTTTCCTGGAAGAAGTCTGCTGGTGAATGAAGTAGTGGAAAGCTTTATGCTTCAACCAGGAGGAGAAGGAGAGAAATAACCCAGCCCGAATGAATGAAAAAGAAATGTAAAGCAGAAGAATGCTGGCAGGAGAGGCTGGGTGCTACTAGCAAAATTCGGTACTGTACCGAATACCACTCCTCATGGATTTACAGGCTCTGAATTGAAATCATTGTCATGGAGAAAGTGCAGGTCTAACGGTTAAACAGAAACAGGGGTAGTGAATGGAGAGTATGAGGTGGTTCCTGCTAGAGAAGCCCTCTTCCTGTCCCAGTACCCATACAGTATTGAAGCATGGAAGGGTCACAAGAAAGCTCAGGGGGTGCAATGAAAGCTGAATAGATTGGTATTTAAAATCCCTATTTTCACAATTTATGTGGAAGTCCAGTGTTGTGGAGTATGTGAATGGTGGAAACCCCTTGTAAACTTGAGGCTTGGACTGAACAATCTTTGAAATTCCCTCCAACCCAAACCATTCTGTGATTCTTTGAGAATACAGCAGTGTCTACAGTGTGTCCAGAGCATTCCAGCCTAGTTCGTGCCCTTTTACAGAGATTATCTGGAAATAATCAAAGTTGGGGGCTCAGGTGTGGTTTTGAAGGGAGGCAGTGTTTGTGTTAAGCTCCCGTAGTACACAGAGAAACCATCCATCTCTTGGGCTTTAATGGGATGAGACTTTTTACCCATGTGGAACATCAGTGGGTTTGTTGAGAAGGCACGGAGATTCATCTCAGCAGTGAATGTAAGAGTTGTGAGGGAGACAAAAAGTACACTCCTTTCTATCAACCTTCTCATTACTTATTCCCAGTACTGACCTGTTAACAGTTGAATATTTCTTATAAAGGTGGTGGTCCTGGGTTGAGTATATTTAGGACTAATTTCAGGAGGGGATTTAATTTGTTAATAGGAAATTCCTCCAAAGTCAAAAGCAGAATGATACTCAGTGGGAAGATCATGTGCTGTACTGAGACCTGCATTGCATTTCTTTACCTCCCTTCCCCTTTATGCACCAAATTAGGATGATATAGGTGCCTTGGGAATTATATAGCCTGAAATGCAGGATTTTATATTACTGCTAATAGTTAGAAAAGCAAACAATTTTACCTTTTTAGACTTACTTTCTCTAGTATTAGCCGGAACTGTGGCTGTCTTCTATAGAAGAACAATGTCTTGCCAAATGATACATTCCACTTATAGATGCTGGTGTGCCTTTTGGTAACATGAAGTTTCAGCAGTCCAAGGCCAAACACAGGTGCATCAAGAATTTTCAAACAGTGGATGCCAAAAGCTCTAGCATTAAGAACACACATATGAATTACGTTATTTCTGTTTGAATCCTGGGTAGTCTTTAAGTGACCTTCTCAATGGTAGATGGCCCCATATAGGGTCTGACTCAGAACTTGGTAGTTCGTGGTCAGACTTCAGGGTGTTTTTTTCTGCCACATCATGTCTTGATTTTCCAGCAAATACTACAACTGTCCTAAACATTAGACACTGATACAATATAAGGGCATGGAGTTGCAGCTTCTCTCCACCCATGGAGAGTTGCCATGAACGTGGAGGGACTCTGTCTAGAAATATGGGATGTGTTTATGGCTTGTTCTGTACAATTGGCCTCTTAGAGATTAGTGCTTTTTAAAATAGTAACATGTTAAATTCCTCTTGCTGATGTTACTTGCATGGAATGGTGCTTGAGGGGAGCATGCTGAAAAGATAGTGGAATAATCATATTTTGTCAGTGTGCTTCATATTCTGTCTTGGAAGCTGTCAGTAAGGTGTGCAGCTAAAGAGGGCCCTAAGTGCTGTAGTGCTGGTGTATGAAGGAAAATTCAAAGAAAGTTGTTATGAAATTCACTTAACTAGAAATGTTTATGGAGGTAGTTTTTCTTTTGAATGGGAAGGTTTTCTTTATACTAAGTGTGAGAAATCAAGATGTTACTCAGTGTTATATTTTCTGCTTAAACTCAGATGGCCCTCTGAACGCTGACCCATTCTAGGCTCTGTGTGCTTTGGTTAGTGTCATCAAATGGATAATTCCTACAGTCCCAATTCAGCTGCTAAGTGCTAATCACCCCCAAATATCTGCCAGCAACAGAACTGGATGGTTATGAAAAGAAAAAAGGAAAAAAGGACTGTTTTGTAATGAGAAGCAAAGACTACCTCCTACCTGCACTCACAGTACACACTATAGCTTCCCCTGAAATTCATATAGTAAAATGTCTGCAGATACGCTGATCCAATTAGTAAGACAATAAGGACTGGAAGAAAGTGTGGGTCTAAGTGGGTTTCCATAAGCTGCAACCAAGGTGCTTAAGAGCTAGAGAAAAGCTGTGTGTTAAGCAGTGGACTTTGCTATAATCAGTTTGGGGTAGGAGGTCTGCATCTTGCTGTGGATCTGTGTTTGGGTCACTGGGTGGCTGGAGAGGTGTGGGAGGTGTTTGCTTGGAGGAGCAATGAGAGTCTTCAGGTCTGAGACTGCAGTGAACAAGGGAATCCAGGCTCATACAGTTTGTAGGCCTGTGCAAGCAAAGCAGTATTTTGTAAACTAATGAATCGTAGTAAGAAAATACCATGATTACATCATCAATTTCCAAATTGAACTAAGACAGCTCTGCAGGCTGAGTTTTGCTCTTTGCCAGTGGAGTAACATAGTTCAGAATCTTCCACCAAACCCCTCCCATCCTCTTACAAGCAGGACAGAAGTGGTTTCATCATCATAATGGAAAAAATTGGATACCAAATGTGTAATAAAAATTTAATAGCTGTTGTAAATTCTGATCCATTTAATGATGTTTAGTTTGGATAGTAATTTCTGTTTTGCACTGTACAGTTCTACTGAATTAATTTCAGTGTGACTGAGCATTAGGATTTTCTTCACTTGTGAATGATGGAGGTTGAAGTTAGATGATCTTTAAGTCCCTTCCAACCCAAACTATTCTATGGTTCTATGATAATGGTAGTATTTTAGAAGTTGTACTGCAGAGCCTGCTTACAGAAGAATGCAATGGATTTGTATCTGGACTGCAGAGGGACATGATGCAGGAAGAAACATGTCAGTGAAATAGAATTAGGTAGAAATTTGTGCTGCTTAGCTTTGTCCCAAGTCAAAAGACATCCCTCCCACATGTTATTTTATATCCTTGCAAGCATACAAATATAAAAGTGCTTACACAGTTGGCAAAGTTGAGTTGTTTTGGATAGCTTTACTGCCAAGCGTATTTTCTTCCGAGCTCTAGTTGTCAGAATAAACAATGTGTGAATGTGGCTGTATTCCTTTACTGCGAGCAGTGAAAAGTTGCTGACCCTGAATGTGTCTTTTATGGCTATGCATCCTTTACTCTCAGCTGATACCAGAAGGAGAATGCATTCACATCAAGCACTCCATTTCCTCCTAAATTAAATTTCATTCCTAGTAGTTTAGGGTGATTTTAAGTTCTTCATTGTCTGAAGAACATCATTCTGTGAAATGCTGTGAATAGGGTGCATGACTTTTGTTCTTATAATTTCACTGGTTTTGTTGGTTTTAAATATGCCTCATGTTGAGAGACTTGATGTGTAAAGCTGATCATAAATATACAGGTGCTATCAGTGCTCCTTTTCTACTTGATAAAATCAGGCAGGTATTTAAAGATAGAAGTTACCTCTTTCCACATCATTTAACTAGCAAACACAATGTTGTGATCACCCTCTGTGACTGTTTCTGTACATATTCTGTAGTTGCTCTTTCTGCTGCCAGTACAAGTAACTCTTCAATACAGATCAAGATGGCATGGTCCTAGTAATCCTCAAACTACTGATATGAAATGATTACAGGCCAGGTGTTACTGCTCTGCAGAAACAGAGCATCTGCAGAGATAGGCGCAGAAGACTTTTGAATGCAATGTTCATCTTTTAGGAGAGTGTTCCACTTGAAACAGTAGCTGTGTGGAAATACACTCGATTCTTTAGAAAGCCTGTCCAGAGGGGAGCAGAAGATGACAGTTGTCTGGCTAATGTTTAGTTAGCTTATCTACTTGCACTTCAACTTTATATGAGTGCTAACAGGTGAGAATTTATGAATTTATGCCCTAAGTACAAGAATGTTCCTGTGTCTGGTCCTGGATTTCCCTTTTTGAGTTGTAAGGCAGTACCCCTTTATGTCCCCATCTCAAAAATAGTGGTTCGATACCTAAGTGCTGGCTGTACAGATGGAAGTGCTAAGTGTTTACTGTACTTGGTATTTTCCCTTTACTTCAAATGCTTCCTCCCAACTGTTCTCAACTGTCAGAATCCTTCAACTTGAAGTCTGATGCTTATTCTTATTTCTCTTCAAAACTGGTGAGAAAATCCGTCCAGCCATCCATTACTTTGGTAAATGGCAGAACCTGATTTAGAGGAGGTGGCATCTACTCTGAAGATCCCCCTAGAAAAGCCTTGCTCAGCCCCACTACCATAGCAGGAGTCTGCAAAAAGTGACTACCCTAGTCTAAAATTAGTATCTGTGATTATTCCTTAAGTGTCTAAGGAAACGCGCATATATTTTATAGGTGTTGAGTACCCAGGCATTTCCACTGACGTCAGGAGGAACTTCTGTCTATTTTGCACCTCTGAGAATCAGCCTGCTATTTTGGCACTCACAGAGAGGCCTCACATCTAGCATTAAGCAGTAGTTTTATTTAACTCCGTTTCATGTTCAGTCTTGGCACCAGTGTAGCTTTTCACTGCTGCAAGACTTAAGACATTGCACTCTTTAATATGAAGAAAATTGATACCCAGCTGCATTAAGTACAAATAAAAGAAAAAGATACATAAATAATTGTGTAGCTCTGGAGTGTTATTTCACCTAGAGGAGTTTCTTCAGGCTATGGAAAACCTCTGTAGCCCAAGCTTATCTCCAGCTGTAATCTGGAGTGTTAGTTCGAACATGTGTTTTCTTTGGTAGAGCAACTGACCACGTTTGACTCTACTCCTGGCCATAGACTTCTAGTCCCCTTCATTCACTTCAGTACAGTAGTCTTCTGCTATATACAGGATCACTGAAGGAACTTGATGCAACCCTCACTGTTCTTACCATTTTGTAATGCAGTTTGCATTGCATCCTCACAAGCTGTGCATGTACATATTGTGTATAATGCATTACCATCCATCTAACATTGATACCAAAACCAAACAAAACACCATACATGAGGCTGAAGTTGCTTTCTTTTTGTCTGTAGCCTTTATTTCCATGACCAGGCACAGTCCCAGCACGGCTCCTGTTGAGAATAGATATGCTATGAACAAAGAACAGGGTGTTTAATAGACAGAGCAGTTTGCTTATCGCACTGTGCTGTCTAAAACGCAGGTGTTTATGCTCTCAGCAGTTACAGCCATCCTTGTTTGTCTACCCATCTATTCTTAGCTAAGTACTTGAGAACAGGTTACTTAGTTAAATTTCATATTCCTATATAAACAAGCCAACCAAAGATCTGAGTAATTGTTTGCTTTAGTTTGTTTTTTT
>JAOEHY010003279.1:0-36383 GCA_025447955.1 Psilopsiagon aurifrons | reverse complement strand
GGCAAACCATGTTTCTTTTATTCTTCATTTTTTCTTTTGGTTTGGTGAGGCTATTTCTGGGTGGTTCAGTCTCTGGACACAGTATACTGAATCTGTTGATTCATTAAGCTGGTATGTTGTTTCACGCGGGAGTGTGTATTTGTCTTCCAGTGCCACTTATTAGTTGGCTGAAAAACTATGATGATGTATTTTAGTGTTGGTAATGGCTGGAACTCAGTGTTAGAATAACTGTTACTGGATTAATAACTAGCAGATTGTTGTCCAGAAAATTGTCATATTTCTTAGGTAGCTATAACTGGTATTGTCTCTCCATCCTCTGGAGTTCATTAAGTTCTGAGTAAAAAGCTGACTTACCTTCTGATACCCATTATCATAAGATCATATTAGTATGTGTCAACAAATGCCTTGACTCTGTAGTAGTAAAGATTCAGCTCTATAGATAAAGCACTGAAATCAAGCTATATCTCTTTAGTTGTTTTAGCACAGGAAATGGTGTGTAATATCCAAGCATATTGAGCATTTGATTGCTCACACCAAGGCATGTGTGATGTAGTATTGCATTTGATGTTGTTAGGTCTGGTTTAGGTTCTGTTTTGGTTTTTTTAATGAGTAAATTGCAGAGCAAAGACTGGTACCAGCTCAGCTACTGGCCCCAAAGTTTATAGGTCTGAGAGGCATTGCTTGTTTCTTTCAGCCTAGAAGACCCTGATGTTTACTCTGCCCATGGTATGAGCTGTCCATATGCAGTGAACTAGAATTTGGAAATAATAAATCTTTGTTAATTCAGCACCATTCTGAAGATTTTTTGAAAATACTTTCCTCAAAGTGATTTAAATCCAATGAAAAAAAATAAGGTAAATTAAAAAATAGAAAAGATATGCAACCATATGATAGTATGAGACTCAGAAGTCATTTTATTACCACCATTGTATAATACGCTGCATATAACTTGCACTCCCAAAGGCTGATTAGATTAACCAAACAAACTCTCATGCAGCTAATATACATTATACTGCGTAACTTTTAGATGAGTCACTGCCTTTTCCCTTGCTTTTCATCCCTTCATGCATTTGTTGGACATCTAAGTTCCTAATACAGATGAGTGAATTTGTAACTCCACTAAGGAAATATTCACCAAGCTGGCTCCTGGTTGGGGTGCTTGGGGTGCATTTATGATGTAAATGGCAACAGAAGTTCTGCAAGAAGTGTACTGAGGTCTTAAACACTTAAACTCTGTTAAGACTGCTTATCCCACTAGTTGCTATAAGTAAGACCCTCTTCCCTTTTTATGTATTCAGTAGCTCTTTCCTGGACCTTCTCTAAGGTTTGCAGATTGTAATGACCCTATAGGATTCATTCGAACTTGTCATTGTGGCAAGTTCTACTGTGAAGAGTTAATACGTTTGGTGGCGTGTTGTGGATCTGGAGTTTATAAAGTTTTGGTAAGTTTTATTTTGATTTGCCCAAAGACAACTTAAAAACGCCAAACTCAAACCCCAAAGGCCCCACCCTCAAAGCCAGGGGTTGCTAGCCCACTGAGTGTATTTTAAAGAAATACTTACAAAAGCAAAGATAGCCTTTGTGTCATTGTAATGCTCAAAGCCTGGTCTTTTAGACCTTTCTTTGTAGCAATGGATAGGTTACACAGCTATTTTTTAACCTCTTAACCTTTTAACCTTCTGAGCTGGAATGTAAGACTGCTATGAAAGCTTTAGCTATGAAAGTGGCTATAAGTAAGCCCATTTGTGCTGCTTTAATCCAGGTTCTGTATGTTAATTCTCTAGTAATGCAATCAAGAAAGTGCTGGCATTCAGAACCAGCAAGTACCTAGTACTCACTTCACCCCCTGACAGTAATGAATGTAAAATGCTGGTGGTTAAAGATTGAAATGAAAATCTCCTTCATCTTGGTATGCAAGGGATTTGCAATCACATTTTGATTCTCAGAGTGCTGCTTGATTGGGGATTAATGTGTGGGTAGATTGACCTCTCTTGCAGGAGGGGTTGTTTTTGTACTGACTCTGTGAAAAACAAATTTCAAGTAGATAGCCTGTTGCACTTTTCTTGCAATTCATATTATCACCCTTTTGGTTTCTCAATAGTAACACCTGGCCTGAACTCTTTGGAGTTTTTCCTTTCTTTCATGTCTTTTTTTCTTGCAGGGAGGAGGGTGATTTTTATTACCAACTGAAAGATCAGCTCCCTTTTGTTCCCTTTACTGTCATCAAATATGACAGCCCCTGACTGACTTGGTTTATTTTAAAAATGGTAATTTGTACTTTTCAAACCAAAATGAAGCTGTTGCTGTATTTTCCAACCAAGCTATTTCTACTTGAGAAGTAACTTATGATGCATGTGTTGAATGCAAAAAAATGGCAAACCAACTTATATCTGTTTACCTGTTTTTGACACGTCAACTACCTTTATTTTCTGGTATTTGTTTTACAGTGAGAATATTGCTTGTGCTATATTTTCAAATATTTTCTAAATAGTAAAGTGAACTTGTATATTGCAATGTTTGCTTGAGAGATAAGAATATGAGCCAAGTTCTTATCTCATCCTGGTTTATTAAAGAAAATTTTGAAAAGATGAATCTGTTTGGCCCACTCAGATGCTTTTTTTGTCTTTATGCTCCCTACTAAGTAACTAACCCAAAAAGAGGAGCAACAAGCTCAGACCTGTGTTTTGTCTGCATTCAGAAATTCCACAGCAGACTTCTGAATTTGCACTTCTACAATATTTGGTGAAGTATAAGTATGTTCCAGGAGAGAGCAATCCCAGCTTAATGTTCACCAGTTGAGGATGACAAATGAACTGGAAAATATGTTGTAATTTCTCATCACCTTGTATCTTCCTGTCATCTTTGTGGATATTAAGTAGGTGATGCTAACTGTTATACTAACTTTGCCATGCTTTATATCCTGCTTTTAATTTGTCTTGATTTTAGAGATGCTGATTTTGTAAAATTGTATTGGTAAAGAGGTGAGCTTGTTACACTTTGAAAACCAGATAATGTATCTTTAAGTTTACAAGTGATAATTCTAGTTTTAGTGCCCCTTTGTGAAGTGCAAAGCTATTTCAATGTGTTTAAGAATCTGGGTCATAAACTGTAAACTAGGAGAGTGAAGAGAAGCTTTCTGTGTCATACTTGTCTTGCAACAAGTAGGTTTTTATCAAACTGATCCTTAAGATGTTTTCACAAAATAGCAAATGTTTCTCTAAACCCTGCTATTGTAAACAAATCCTCTCTGGAATAATGAGAAATTCAAGTTTTATTTGTGACAGTGGAAATTACAAATAATCAGCTATTTCTTCTATATCTTTTGTTTTGCCAGTATAGTGGGAAATCACTCTGTACTCCCTAATGGGTGGGTGAAAAAGATATAGACCTCTGGAACACTGTACAATCACATTGCCTCCCAAACCAGTAAATATTGTTGTGGTATAATGTTAGCCAGTGCCTGTCTTTTTAGCAGATAAGTACTGTTTAGGAGTGTTCAATTGTTGTCGCTACTGAAGACGCTCCTAAAACTCTCTCAAAGTCTCTCCAAGATCTCAATTTTTTGTGCCTGTGGTTGTGATATGTTGGGTCTCATATAGTAATGTTTGGCTTTTCTCGGTCTTTCATGTATTTCTGTAATTATCTGGGATGCCTTTAATTTTAGGCACTTGATATTTCTTTTAAGTTAGGACATGTAGTGTTAAAATGCCTTCAGCCAATGGGCTACAAGTCCTGTCTGTAGCAGCTCTGGCATAGTCATTAAAAACCATGTTCCGCAGTATGCCATGACTCCTGGCACAGAAGGTTGCTGGATCTGAGGCCCTGAGTGGCACAACAGGTTTATCTCAGTAGGGAAAGTGCAAAAAGCTGTGTCTGGAGTACTGTGGTTGTACTAGTCCTTCTGCCTGCTTTATTGCTCCCTGCCAGAGGCAGTTCCCAGGCTGGAAATGAAGGCATGATGGTGCTTATTCTTGAGACTTGTGTGTAATGCAGCTAGATGTGAAATGAGGCTTCTGGATTCTATGCGAAAAGCAGCTAGGGTCTGATCTGAAAACTGGTTCCTATTGATTACTGTTTCCCGTTACAAGAAGTACTGAGACCAAATTGTCAGTTCAGCATGTCTAACCCACTGCTATCAGTAGTCACTTTTGCCCAGTAGCCTCAAAGGCTTTAAGAAATGTCGGTTGCAATTTTGGTAGGTAAATATTAGTGCTATTCTAAGGTAAAGTTTTGTTTCTTTTTGTGTTTCCAAACTAATGCATTTTCAGAGTGAATGAATAGTGATCACATAACCGCTCTGCATCCTGCCAGTTAGTTAATGCTGCAGAATATATTAATCCTTCATCAGCTTCTATCTTTTAACATACGCAGAAAAGTATCCCAATTCCCCCAAATCCTACTGGTTTTAAGATGAAAAAAGCTTAATTGATTTACACAAATAGCAAAATATATTCCATGAGTAACAGACAAAACAAATTTAAATTAGGGAAGATTTCTGTGACAAATTCCATGTAAAATGTTTTTCAAGGATATGGGAAATGTTAACTCACAGAACATTAGCATGACTGATGTCAGTGCATTAAAAAACAAACAGACAGCCAACAAAAACCCAAACAAAACCAAGTGTGAAATTTGTCAAAAGGAAAACATCTACCACTGAAGAGGATTTCTCTTCATTTACTGTAACCTTTTATTGCTGATCTGGCCAAATATATGGCAATATGAAACTTGTCATATTTGAGATGCCCATTAACAAAATATAGAAATGAAATAACAAGAATTAATATTGGTGCAGCAAATAAATAAAAAAATAAATTTTTGGTGAATGAATCGTCGTGGCGGGGTTTTAATATTCTGTAACAACATGCTGCTATTTATTGTTACTAAGAAGAGTATGGTGCTAATGCTGAATTCACATCTGCTCAGGATGACTGTATAATAAATAGATCAGGGAAGAGTAAATGAAGTAGAGCTAACGGAAGAGATTAACCTTTGCAAACCAAGCAAGCTACCCAGGATCACTTTATTTGTGCCAGTTCTTAGTTTCTTCAGATTCTGCATTCAAACATCTATTTGTCAAACACTGTGCTATATTGTTAACCCTCTTTTCTACTCTAATATTCAGTTGTTTATCTTAACTATGATTGTTGCTAGTTGTATTTATTTTTTTTTCAGTGTCTAGCAGACTGATTCCCCTTTGCAGCACCTTACATTCTGAGGAATTTCAGTACTGATGTCTCTTGTTTTGCATCTGGAGTTAAAAGGTAAGAGATTGAGGGATTCTGAGTGACTGAGTTATCATTAGAGGAAGAATTAGTCTTCAAAGCTATGACTTCTAACAGGAGAGTGGGATGAAACTTTTCTTAGTGTAATTTAGCAGTATACTGAATGTTATCTACTCTGGTGGGAGAAGTGAATTTCGGTATCTTGGAGTGCAATGTTTTCATTTTTACATTTTAACCTTTTGTGAATATTCCAAAATATTTATGTATTAAAAGACCCACAACAAAACCAACCAAGCAAGCAAGCAAACAAAAACACCACAGAAGTGCAACCAACAAAATGAAAAAAACTCAACAACCCAAACCCTTCCCGGCAAAAAGCCCAAACCAACCCCAAACAGAAAAAAAGAGCCTATCATACTTTTTGTGGGAGTTCATATATTTGGGCTCTACTAAACATAAGGGTAAGGTAAGAAAGGAGAGCAATCCCAACATTTGTGCAGTGTGATTCCCACGGGGGTGTTCAAAGCAGCGTAAGGCTCTTCCCCTGCTCTCATTTGGTACTGTTATTGTTTTGTAAAGGTGAATCTGGCAGGTTGTCAGCATTCCAAGTGAAAGAGAGCTCCTGGAGACCAGTGGCTTGTTTTGAGAATGGAACTCCATGAAAGAATTAGTTCTTTTCATGGCACTGCAACTTGCCTACAGCTTAGATCTCTAAATAGGAACTTCTGTATTTACAAATAAACAACAACAACAAAATCGCAAAACAACCCCAAAATGCTTCTACATCATGGTAGGAAGTTTGTTTTCTGGTAACATCCTGGAGAGATGTTTTGATGTCTATCTCCTTGCCTCTGCCCTCTTCCCCCACTATTTTTGAAAGCAACCTTTTACTTTCTCCTTGCATAGCAACATCTCCGATTCTTAGCCTTTGTCGCTGAACTGGGACTTTGGTTTCATCCTGTCAGCAGGTAAATGGCCTTAAACCCTTCATGGTTTTTCAGGGTAAAGTGGAGCTGAAAAGCATTGCATATGTTCCAAGTTGAGAGGCAGCTCTTTTGCCATGTTCAAGTGGGTCTTTCCCCTCCCCCCCCTCCTCCTATTAAAGGGCTCAGCCACAATGAAGCTTTAATCAGCTTCATTGATTTAAAGCTAATTTGCACTTGGCTTCAAGGCTAAGGTTTGTAGCACAAGCTGAAGATGTTTAAATCAGAAGTCAGAATAAAAGGCCTTAGGTATATCATATTGTCTGCTGTGCAAAAGAATAGCAGCTTCTGAAGACTGCAAATCAGCTATAAGAAAAAAGCACAAAGCACTGTTTTCTTCTGCACTAATGTAACCTCAGCTTGCTGAGTTACACAAGCTTTGCTATCAAAATTTCTGCTTCATCATATGAATTAACAGAGTCGGCTGAATATGTTTTAGCTCTGTGATGTTTTCAGCACTCTAATTCTGGTTGGTTTCAGTTGGATTTAACCTAATTGCCAAACTGATTCCCATCAGTAATAACTTTTAACATTTATTTTTCCCAAAGGGAAAAAATTGTCTTGTCTGTATTCTGCAATTAAGAAGGTGATGAAATATTCAGTGTATGCCTCCACTCTGACTTAAATTCTTTTGTTAACTTTATCAGATAAACTATAAAATATTAACCAGCTTACTGTCTAAGCATGTGTGAGCTGTATACTGTTTATCAGACGTTTTAAGATACTTACAATTTTTAACATTGACTACCTCATGGGAGAGACTGCATTAGCCTCCACTTTCAAAATCAATGTTTTTGATGGCTCTTGCTGTGCCAGAATGTGTTTCAAATTTCTTTACCGCATGATTAGAACATACAAAGTGTCATTACTACGGGTCTTTATTAACATTTAAACAGGTGGAGCAGAAATAATGTCTTTCCTTAATTTGTCCTTTCATGTTATTTTCTGATCTTAGTGGGCTATAGTTTAGCGTTTGGTGGAATATTGTAAGCAGTTGCAAGGCTGGAACAGTCTAAGTTATATGTGGATGTTGCAGGTGCCTAGTACGTACAGATAGGTGTGGACTCAAGAACTAGATTAAAACATGTCTATGTAGATTCTTGTTTGGGGGTAATGTCTGAAAGTACCTTATTTTTTGCATGTACAAGTCAGCTTTTTACAATCCTGGTATATATGCAAAAATATAAGGGTAAACTTGGGTTTGTGTCTGTTTCCAGTTGTTGTGCTTTGTTATATCTATTAAGAAAGAGAACATAGTTTCCAAAAGGTTCTGGCCTCTTCTTTGTGCATGGTTTTGGAACAATTAATGAAATTACTGCAGTGATAGAAGAATTTCAATGCATTCATTAAAAAATTGACTCTTGCTTTCATTAAAAACATGACTCTGCTTTCTTGTCAGGTCTGTAAAGCGAGTGCAAGCCTGAGCCGTGACAGTGAAGTCAAAGCAGTATTTAACTTGTTACCTTCTCCATAGAAATCCATATGTTTACTTGCTCTTACCTTTTTTATCTTTAAAAGACCCCCAACTTACAAGTGTTGCAGTCAGAATCTGTGTGCTAATATTGAAAGCCTGGTAAATTAGCAGTATTTAAAAGCTGGTGAGCACAGAGAGAGTAAAAAGAGTCAAAAATGGAATGTGTGGAACGCTGCAGGAGTGTTTCACATTGCCTGCTTAGGTATCTGCAGCAGGGAGGCGTAGCATTCCTCACCTACCCTGCACATTTACATGTGGCTGATGGAGCCATATACAGGCCTCTCAGGATTTTTCTTACCTGACAAGTGAAGCTCTGTATGCCAATGATGTGGCTATGAGAGGTCTTTCTGTCCCATCCTTTTCTGCCTGTTCTCCTGCACCAGATTATATGACACAAAAGGGCTGCAGCCAGGAAGAGTCTGCTTTTTGTCAAGGCTCCCCGCATGTGCAGAGTGCTGTAAGGAGGCTCGTGTTCCCTGGCACACTGTCTTACTCTCCCTGGAAGCCCTGTACCCAGACATAACTGCTCTGTGAGCCATGCAACTGCATCCAGCTGTCTGATGCTGGAGTGCAGCACTGCGCTGCCAGCCTTGGAGCTGCTGGAGATAAAGCAGTGAGGTGCACGATGGACATGATAAGAGCCTCATATATAAGGAGTGAAACCAGATAGGTTATGTCTAGAATATGCAATGCTGTGGGTATTTAAAAAGGTTTTCATTGCCAGAAATTTGAGACAACAATTGCATGGGTAATAGAAGGGGTCTGAGTGACAAGTATTTCTTTCCAGGCAAGTGGTAATAGACACTCCATCTCAGATGACATTTGTTTAAGATATGGATACCTGCTAGATTTGGCAAGGTGTTCTGAGGTTGTCCTCCTCTGCAAGTGAATGGCAGTCCATATGCCCTTGTATTTGATGGTCTGGCACATACGACCTTTTGGCCCCATGTTGTATGCTAAAAATTAATTTTCTTAATTAAAAATGGCTGTTTTCACAAATGATGCATTTCTTTGTGAGCAGGCTTTAATAAGCTCTTCAAGAGAACCTTTTCAAATTGAAATTTTTTGAGCGCATGTGAGGGTAAGGTTTTGAAACTGTCAGCATCTCATATTGACATTTTCATAACAAAGTTCCAGCTTTAGTTATAGAAACATCATCTTGGTAGAATTTGAAAAAGAGTTAAAATGTTCAAAATGAAAATCTGTTTATTAGTCAGGATTTTTCTTCATAATTCTGACTCTTTTTTTGACTCAAGTCACAAGCATTTGTTAATTCTCAAATTTTCCTAGCATAGATTCTTTTAGTGCAATACCTTGCTTGTGTGAGGGGTAATAAATATGAAACCAGTTGGAATTATGCCGTAAATGTATACATAGGTTATTCTTTTTTTCTTTTATTTTTTTTTTTAGAGCAAATTGCAAAGTTATGCAAGACAACGGAAAACAATAAGGGATAAACTACATTGAGACAAGACTGCTTCAGAGGAGTAAAGCAGACTGCCAAGAAGGTCAAAAACCTTTGAATGGGCTTTGCCAGTATCCCAAGTGTTCTTATCTGAAGTTCTGCTACAAATATCCTATTTCTTGTGTGATGTTTTTGTCTTGTTTTTTTTTGTTTCAGTTTTTTGTTTTACTCCTCAAGTTATCTGTTCGTGAGAGTAGCTGCTGATTGATAGGATGCTGTAAGTTCTTTTTTATGAAAGAAAAATATGCTACAGAGACATCTGTTCCATTTACAAGCTAACTAATGTGATACAGACTTATTAAGCTCCGTATTGATTACTACAAGGCAATAAACATGTTAATGCAAAGGCATTGGACCAGCAGTTTAAAAATGTGAATTCATTCAGGAGTTGTCTAATGTGGTCCAGTGCCAATACATTGCTAGAAAAAAATCTTTTTGCTTTCAAACTTAAAGAACCAAATGCTGCAAACAACTGCATATTTAATTAGCCTTGATGCCTCCTCCACTGTGTCCTCTGGGAGCAGAGTAACTCACATGTGATAAGTGGCTGGTCTTAAACTTAGCATGTGTTAGACTTCTGTGGACATCTGCTATAAACTTATTTGGTATAAATTCAGTGATTTCTCTCCTTCAAAAAATACTTAAAACACTTCTCAAAAAAAAAAAAAAAAACCTAACACACTTCCTGTATCATTAAAAAAAAAGAACTGAGGAGGAATAAATTTTCTTAAGAAATTGGATTTTGGTTAGCTGATTCGTAGGCTGGATTACTGTTGGTTTGGTTTGTGACCTTCAAGGATGTGTATGTGGCCCTCCATGTGTGTGAAGTTTGCCCCAGCTGTAATGACATCACAACATAAAAATTGAGAAGCTGACTGACTGCTTAATTTAATGTTACTGCTGCTCTTCAAGAAGGCAATGTGAACTTTTGGTTATGTTTGGTTGCCACTGCCTTGTAGGGAAGGTACAGAAAATGCCTTGCTCTATGGGAGAAGAAAGCTAATGTCATTAGTAAAGGTCTCTCATAACTTGGGCATGTCTGTAACTTGTTGTGGCTTTTGACTGCAATGAACAGTGGTGATATTTAGGACCAGGAGTATTTATAAACCTGTGTCATTTAGCAATTGCAGCAAACTTTTCCACTAGGATGAAGGAGCTGCAACTGCCAAAGGACAAATTTTAGGACACGCTCATCCTCCTTTTTCTACATTCTTAGGGTCAAGAATTATTTCCTTTATTTTGACAAGTGCAAATGAGAGAACCAGTTCTGAGTGCTTAACCTTACCTTACAGAAGCTTGTTGTTTTCTGTGATCTATGAACAAACAGGTTACATCAGGACACCTGAGTTAATGATAGAATATCTCAAGTTGGAAGGGAACCCTATGGATCACTGAGTCCAACTCACTGCTACTTACAGGACTATCTAAAACTAAACCATATGACTAACAGCATTGTCCAGATGCTCCTTGAACTCTTGACAGGCTTGTTGCTTGATCGCTTCACTGGGGAGGCTGTTCCAGCTACTGACCGCCCTCTTGGAGGAGGACCTGCTACTAATATCTAATATGAACTTCCCCTGCCACAGCTTTATTCCATTTCCTCATGTTCTATTGCTCATCAGCAGAGAAAAATGCTATGCTTCTGCTTAGAATTTCTCTCTAGAGCCTGAAGGACTCCACCTTTCCATCCTCCACTCACTGTAGCTAGACTCCAAGGAAAATACCATCCGAGGGCTGGTGGTAGTGTTTGTGAGTATCTCAGTGCAGCCTTGCAGCCTGTGGAAGGCATGTTAATGAAAGCGCTACCAGACTGAATTCCTTACTAGAATATTGTGTGCAAGATCAGACCTAAGTGAAAATTAGGACTTTGCACTTAGTTAAGTAAAATATTGGACTGGGTGCTGGTCTAGACTCATCTCATTTTAAGCATGTTGGCATTTGTGCCTGAAGTACGAAGTAATTGATGGTCACTGTCATTGCTCCTTTAGAACCAATTCTAAGATCAAATCATGTGTATGGCAGTTTCCACAGAAATATCTTGTGGTGGCTTTTTGGATTAGTAAAAATGATTGCTTCTTGTTGCTGGTGTGAAATGAACGGGTGAGGTACCATGCTGCTAATGCTCTTACCATTTAGCCAGATCATGATGACTGAAGTGATATGTGTCTTAACTGAAGATAGAATAAGTCCTCTCAACATTAAGGATTTGCAACAAAGCCACTGAAGTTAATGAGAGAATTTCCCATTTGCTACAGTTTGCCATTTGCCCCAAAGGGGCAGAATCCTTAACTCTGCTTTGCAGGCTCCCCCGCCTTCTAACATAGGAATTTGCCTAATAGGAAACTGGTTTTGAATAAGTCATCCATTTTGCAAGTAATGGATGTTTTTGGCACTGATGTAGGACATAAAGTAGAAGGCCTGTGTAACGGCAAGGCATTCCTTGGCACTGAGTGCAACAGAACTTGTTCTGTATTAGTCACACATAAGCAGCCCAGTGTACTTCATGCTTATTGATTCACCTTGTTGATAATTGCAGCATGCAGCTAACAACTGAACCTGCTGAAAATTGATCCACCTATATTGTATCTGGTAGTTATACTCATTGGTGTCAATTAAGTTCAAAGGGCACAGAAAGACAGTTTGATTTTCCTTGAGTGTTTATGTTCTTTAATATGTGCAAAATGATGATAACTCTGTAAAAACTCCAGGTATTTTGTAAGATTTACTGTAATCACTAAATATCTCCGACTTTCTTGGTTTTTATTTTGAGAGAGAATTACATGGGTATGGCAGGGAGAAAGGGAAAAGAACATGAGAACCTTAATTTTATTAATTTCCCTTTACCAGACTGCTCAGATTCATGCAGCATGCAGAATGCTGTTTATCGCAGTGTTCCTTTTCATTGGAAATGCCAGATTAATGCTTTCATGCTATTTGCTGCAGTCACGCTCTGACAAGTTTTCTTTGGTTTCATAATTTGCTATTTCGTTTGGGGAAAAGCCTCTGCACATTTTTTAAAGAACCAAGAGCCAGACTTTCTCAGGTATCCTCAAAGCTTAAGTAACCTGATTCAAACTTGAGGCATTCCAGCCACAGCTGCTCAGTCACACCCACAAACCACAGCCTCTTGCCCTGTCAGTTGTGCTGATACAGCTATTAGTAGGGCCATGCGCTGTAAATTGGTTCAGTGAGCTGGTTTAAGCAGTCCTCTGAAAGTAAGGGTTTATTTTTAACCCTGATCTGACTTGCAGCACATGTCTACAAATCATTTGTCAGCACAGTGTTTGGCCAATAACCACTACTTTAACATGAGCTGAAACTTTCAGAATGTGGAACACAATGCAGCTGGATGACTAAATTCTTTCAAAAGATCTGCATCACGATGTATGTCTGCCCCTGTATTCTGAAAGAGTGAGAATAGGTCCAAAAGTCTGTGGTTACCAAGCCAAGGTCTACTGAAAATATGATCTGGAGGAAATAATGGAAATAATGTTTACCTACTTTTCTCCTCCGAAGGACTTAACAAGTGAGACTTAAACAATGATTTACAATGTAGTGCTAACAAAATGATATTTCACTTGCCTCCCAAATAGGGAAAACAAGAGAAATTAAGTTATTTTCACACTACTAAAAGGGAGTCTCTAGAGTATTCCTTACAGTTTTCTGATGTACCTGTGTAGCAAATATTCCAGCAGTCTCTGTTGCCCAGCCATGAATGGTAAGTGCCGTTTTAGGTGTCCAAATATATCAAAGCCATCTGCATGGGTCTGTGAAATGCGACACTGGGATGATAAGCACGCTATCAGGCAGAGGCAGGTAAAAGCCATGTAAGATACTGTGCAACACCTAAAAATAGTACTTTTAATGACATCTAAAAATAGCCCTAGACACCTGTGCTTATGTAGTTGACTTACACACTGTGAAAATTATGCTTAGAATAAGAAAGCCCTCTAAATCCCATTATGCAAGGCAAAGCAATTCCTGTCAGGTTTGTACTTCATTCATACTGCTGATTTGTGTCAGAAGAAAGCTTACAAGATGCTCAGCTGAGCCATAGATCCTTGGCCTCTGTACCAGGAGCAAACAGGTTGTTCTGGCTTTGTGAAGCTCAAAGTGAAATGGAAAGGGGAGAAGAGATGTGAGTAGAAAGGATGTGAAGGTGAGTGAAAATTAAACCAGGGTGGAAATGCGGAAATCTTTGTGTTTTGCATCTGCTGCTCCACCTGTAAGATTGGAAATACCTAACCTTTTGTACTGAACACAAACCCATGGTGTTGCCCAGTATGCCAGTGATGTCTGGTTCTGAATCTATACAGATATCTGTAGCACATGTACTGTGCATTAAATCTGACACATTCAGGCGGCATCTTGGGCCCATGAAGCACATGAACAGTTGGTTCATTCAGGAGGTTTGTTGTACAGGTAGTTGAAAGGTAAATATGTAGTGGTAGTCTGTTTCCTGGTCAGGTAGGTGTACATCTTTTAGGTGTGCTTAGGGATAACTGTGTGGTTCAGTAATCTTAGTAAAATGAAGGTAATTCTGTTGGCCTTTTCTGTAAAGCATTGCTCTTTTTATTCCTAAACTGATTAAAAACTTTTTCAGGCCTCATTTTTCTCTCTTTGTAAAATGGGAATATGTTTCTCAGTCTTCACTGCAGTGGAGGAGAAAGGGTTAGTTAGCCAGTGTTTATAGAGAGGGTTGTGTTCTCAGAGGAAAGGAGCCAAATATTTGTGATACTGCAACCTTGTGTAACACAGTCTGTCATGAAGTTCTAGAGATCAAACTTAATTCTAGGGTGATTGTCTTGATTCCCACTCAATCACTGCAAGTTCTGAATTATTACAGAGATGTTCTGTAGATTTTCAACACCATTAAGTGAATCTTCTTTTCCTAGTGTGCATTATATTTTTCAGTAAGATGCACAAAACATTTTAAAGCTCTGAAAATAGCAACTGCTCTACTGAGATCAAGTTATGCTTGCATGTGAAAGCAAATATGCATGGTGAGTAAACACACAAAAGCTATAAAGGCAGTATGGGTACCTTCTAACAGTTGTGTTTTACCAAATTCTGTATGAATGCTTGCACTGCCTGGATATAATAGATGAGTTGGGTTTTTTTCTAGACAAACTCTGTTACCTGGTTATCAGGTCAGCTACTGAGAAGCTTTGGTAACTCCCACTGTGAGTCACCACTAGATTGTTCCATGCTGCTTCCAACTCTTTCGTTGTTCTATTCTTGTGTAGTATGTTATGGCTTTAGTAACAGGAATTTCTTTGAAGTCTGTATACCTTATACAGAGAAGATAGGAAAGAGACATTATTTGTGCATGGTTATTTTTGTTGCCAATAACTAGTGAGATTAATGTCTCCTGCTGTGGCTGCTGTCTCACTCAGGCCTCGCAAAAAGGGGAATGAGAGCAAAGCATGGAATTTGATGAGGAGCACTACCTTCTGTACTTTAATGGGGACTGATCTGGCTGATTATTGGGGACTGCACTGCTGATTGCTTGCTTGTGCACTTCCTTTTTTCTCAGCAGGCACCACTGAGTCGTGCAATTCATAATAGATTAGAGGTGAGAAATAGAAACCCTTTGCCTCCAGTTCTCCTAGAATTTGGGGAACTGAATTCAGATTTAATAGAACAGTGATTCCATCCCCTGAGCCCTGACATCAGATTTCTATTCTGTTGGTTTGTGGTTTACGTTTTTACCTCGAGGCTAATTTCCTCATTATAAGACAAGACCTTCATAAAGTCCTACAAAAGTACTTACTTTTGTATTGAATGCCACTATTACTAATATGATTTCAAATATTATATAGATGATTTTCATATCTAAATAAAATGAATGAATAAATAACTGATCCTATTTATTTTACCCACTCTCTACACAGTTGTGTTCCAAAGAAGGACATAGACAGCTCAGGAGAGGCAGCTGTCCTTTGAGAGAGCATTTGGCTATTCTTAGTTGAGGAATTCCTGCTGATTTCGGTATGTCAGCATCTGTTTTGATAACAGTCATCTTGTGCAGTAGAAGCATTGCTGTTTTGTAGAGACCTAAGGCATGCCAGACCCATAACTGTAGCTTAATGGATACTGCAAACTGCTGGGAACCTGAAAGATTCAAATTCAGTCTAAGGAAAATGTTCTAATGATGGTAAATTGCTCACCCTTAATTTGCTTCCAGCATGTCAGCTGTAAAACTGCGAAGAAAAGACCACTAGTCTGAGAGAATGTCTGTATCTAGGGTGAGAATTATCTTGCTTAAACATTTTATATGGAACTACTTACTGTTTGGGTGTTTTGCTGTTGTTTTAAGCTTTTTTCAAAACATTCCCCAGATGCAGCAGGAAAATGACAAGATGTGGCTTTTGAAATAGTGAAAGTACTAAAAGAATGAATAAAAATAAAGGCTAGCTCATGCTGGAAGGACTGGTGAAATAAAATTTGCCTTGTCTTTGGAGTGGAGAGGATAAAAAGGGAAGGACAAACCCATGCTGTGACGTGTTTCTGTGCTACTCTCTGCTCCCATACCTTGTGTTGCTCACACAGAAGTTTAAGGGGACTAGTGTGGCTCTATCAGCACTTGTAATACTGGGAGGTTGGTTACTGCCAAGCAGAACGCCTCAAACTCATTGCAAGGCTACCGATTGGAATAGCATTAAAATCTGAGGTGCTGTTACATGCGTTTTATTGGATCAAAGCCCTTAGATTAAAACATAGAGGCTCCATATGCAAACTAACTAATTTCTAAACCTCTTTGTTGGTGGAACCTGAGAGAGCTGGGAATTACCTGCGGTCATCTGCGACTTCAGCACTTGTGCTAGCAAAGAGGTTGTCATCCACGTTTTGGACCTGTACCTGCAAAGGTAGCAAATCCATGCCTTTTATGTTGTTCATTTCAACTGCAGATTTTACCATTAATTTTAAATGGCTAAATAAGTTTCATTATGGATGTTTGATAACTGTTTCAGTAAAATGTCTCCTGTGCTTCAAAGCAAACATTAATTTTTGGGGAGATTGGACAAAACAAAGCCCAAAAGAGCTGTAATTGTAAGTCAACCCACTTTTAGACTCTATGAAGTGCTTTGAAACATCCTGTTAGTTGTTTGATAAAATCTTTGACACTTGATATTCCTAACAGCAACTCATTAATTAGTTTTGTTTTACTGAACATGTTTGAGATATCGGGCCTGACTTAGCCAGGAGGTAGGCTGCAGTCTGCCCCATATTGAGTGCTATGGGCTGAAAATGACTACAGAGATTATGCTGTTACCATCATAGTACATATTAAGTCTCTCTATTAAATATGCCAGATATCATTGTGCAAGCAACACGAGTTTCACAAAGCCACTTAGTCTCTTAGAATATTGCAATATGGTAAAAAATTAGGATTGTTTCCTCTGATTTGGTACGTACAGTGGACTTAAAATATTCCTAGTCTTCAGCCTGCTGTACAGTGCCTTAATGACACACTATTTTGAAGAGGGAGAAATGCTGTGAATCTTGTGGTACTGCTAATGGATTTGAAGAGGATGCTAATGCATTGTACCAGGAAGTGAATTGAGCTCTTGTGTGTAAAGGGGGATTAGAAAATATAATTATGAAAAAGCAACAGTAACAGGCTTGAAGAAATTTCATTGATGTGTGGCTGCTACAAACAACGTTTCGTTGATGTGAAAGATGACTTTGATGAGTGTATGCTGCAGTAGTAATCTTCTCTGTGAAGTAACGTGGAATGAATTATAGAAATAGCCGTTTTGTGAACTATGAAGGGAAAATTAAATAAAGTCTTATATTGACAAAAACTCATGCAGCTTTTAATTTGAAATAACAGTTGTCTACAGAAAGCTAAGCTTTCACATCAAGAACTACATGAAGGCTTTGGGAGAGAAAAATACAGCATGATATAACTGTCAAGCCAAATGAAAATGAGATCCCCCCACTACACACACAAAGGCAACCAAGAAATTAAATAATTCATGGTCTCCAGCTGAGTATGGGAGAAGGAGCTGAGATTTTTTTGAATATCATTCTCTAGTTCAGAAGAATGAATGGCATGTTGATATGAATTGTGAATACATTGATTTGGATGTCATAAGTCAGGTGCATTGTGTATGAATGCTGTTTCTGCGTGCTGATGACCCTAAATATTGGCTGTTATCATACTTGCTGATTAAGATACCCATTTTTTTATTCACGTTTGGTGTGCTTATTCCTCTGTGTGGTAGCTGCAGTTCTGGTCAACCACAGAAAGCATTAAGGCATCTGAAGAGTTCTCTCTTGTGACTGTGGTATTTTGGTGTGGGAAGCTTATAAATGAACTTCCAAACTTTTGGGGAGAGCCCAGAATACCTGAGTCCTTTGTTCTTAACATGGACTTGACAGTGTTACTCTTTCTCTTTGAAATCAGAAGCCATTAGGATATTGGATGTACTCACAGCTCTTTCCAGGGGCTTGCAGCAATAAATGAGACCTCATTGGATGGTAACTCCCTTTTCCCTGATGAGAAGAGCTAGTGACCATGGTCCTATGCATGGAGAAGCATATCTGAGTTGGCACTGGTTACATTTAGCAAAGTAGACAGAAATGTCACGGGTCGCAGGCCATGGCACACTTCCAGTTTTGAAACATCTTTTTACTGCTGAAAGTAGTGCTGTCATGTGGTCCTTTTCTATGGCAAGGGCATTTGGCTTCTAAAATTGGTACCTTAGGCGATGTATGGACCCAAATGCTTTCTTAAGGCAGCAGTATTTGACATCTAAATATGAAACCACTTTAGCAATTAGACATAAGACACAGAACCTGGTGTAGAAAAAACATGCTTAAACAGGGGCAGAACTGAACAAGATAAAATTTGCTCGCTGTCCTTACCCTCTCTTTTTCAACATATACCAGTAAGATGTGAATGTCACCAAAATTTTAATAAAGTGCATCTTCATACCAAAAATAAAATTCTTAGCTCTTTTTTTTTCATTGATATGAAAGTTTTGTCACTTGTAAAATGTACAATGTAAGTGTAAAAGACAGTATGATCTCACTTTTTATTTTTGAAAGCCTGGTGCAACCATTCACACCAGGGAAAGAGTCCGCAGTAATAGTGGCTATTGTTTCAACCATTATAATGTACACCATTTTCTATGTGATGCAAGTGTCTAGAGATGGTATTTAAAGTATTAATATATTAAGATTAATTTAAAAAATACTTTAAATGGGATCTCTGCTAAGTTTGGGAAGTGTATGCTATTCTTCATTCAGAATGTTTTTGACTTACTTGGATGTTTGAATAACAAAGTTTGTTTGTTCACTGTTCCAAAATTTGGAGACGGAAAATTATTTTAGACTAGATGAAACAAGTTTTATGTTCGTCAGTTTAATTTTAAAATAGCTGAAATGGTGATGTTTTGAACATGGTTCTTTGACTTACTGGAAGTAAAACCTTCTATTTAGTTTTCAAGAAATTGTATATATTTATAAAAAACTAAAAGTGATGCAAAATAACTTGGTTTTAGCTTTTATGGCTTTTTTATTTTTTTTAGATTTAAATCTGGAGTACTTTTATTGGCAGGACTGGTACTCATTTATGTGTAATCCCACTAATAAAGTATAAGAAAACATGAAAGTTGTTTCAGCCTCCACCAAAATATACTGAACAGAATTTCCTGTTACATTAGCCCTAACTTGCTTGTGGCATTATTCAGTTTGCCTTTCCTAAACTTTTGTTGCCACGTTACTACCTTAGGCACCAAAACTGCTTTAGAGGCATTAGTGTAGTGTAAGAGCGTAACAGCGACCATTAGACGTGAAGCAGCTCAACTATCTAAAATATGCAAAGCCTGTTACGTGGTGCAATGTCTCTTGTTTAAAACTCATATGCAACAGTAAAATACATTTATTTGTGCATTTTGAGTTTGAATGACTTAAAAATGTAATCTGAGGCTGGTTACGGGAAATGAACCAAAATTACTGCTGTTATAATATGACTCATTAGTTTCAGAAGGTTGACTTGTTAATATCAGTGTTCAGATTCGGTTACTTGACCAAGCTATTGACTGAAACTTTTGAAGTTCCGTGTATTGTACTGTTAAAAGCATGAATGAAAGACCTTATTCATGAAAGAAACTGGAGCTGCTTCTGCTCATTCCACATGTTGCCTAAACGAAGAAATATTGAGGCATAGATTTTGAAGAGGAGTTCTTAAAGTACATTTGTTCTTGTGGAGATGTAAACACTTTTGCTACAATATGCAAAATGTAAAGATTTTTGTGGGAGGAGGGATGTTGGAAACAGAAAGATCTCTGTCCTTCATTTCCCGTTTCTCTGACAGATGTGGAGACGGAGAATGTTCTGCATGAAAAAAACCCCACTCTTACAGAAATTAGATAGAATTTTTCGTAATGGAGGGAGAATAAATACATACAACCATGTGCTTTCTTCTTCCAGAGTACTTGCTTAATTAAAACTCTATGATTCAGTAATTATAAGGTAATGATAAATTAAGCACATCTATAATAAAACATATTATGTAAGAAAACATAATCTGAAAAAAAAATCCACTTAAATTCACCCATAATGTTGATATAAAAATCACTTTGCTATGCTGTATTTTTATCCAAGTCATTCTTTTGTCTGTATCTTTCCTCTGTCTCTTTTTCCTATCGTATCATATGTAAACTGCTTGTCTTCATTTCCGAGGCATTTTGGGCTTCTGCCGCTTTACTTAAACGCCTTTTACTCACGACCAAAATACAACTTTTGCTTTTCTATGGCCTACAGTGTCAGCTTCTGCATCTACTATACTAAAGATTCAGTAAATTCCTGTGTTTTCTTCCACATTGTGATGTTCGGTGAGAGTTCTTCATAAACATATCCACTGTTGGGCTTCATGCTTTCTTTTTTCATCGAATGGGTTGCCTAGTGAAGTTGTGAATGCTCCATCCCTGGCGGTGTTCAAGGCCAGGTTGAACATAGCCTTGGTATGGGTGATATGGTTTAGTGGGAGGTGTCCCTGCCCATGGCAAGGGGTTGGAATTAGATGACCTTAAGGTCCTTTTCAACCCTAACTATTCTATGATTCTATGATGCCCATTAAAAAAAATTGAGCAAACCAACTTTTCAGCTGCTGGTCTGCTGCTGTCCTTATCTTGCCTCTCACATTTACTAGTTATTTACTGGTTCTTCTCTTTCTGTGTCACTTGGTTTTTATTTCATTTATTCAGAACGAAAGTTCTTTGAGCTTTTATTGAAGACTTCTTATTTATTTACTTATTTTATCCTTATCGAGGAATGAAGGGTTGAGGAAGATGAAGGAGGGAGAGAGATAATCGGACCAAGGATTAGAACTGTGGTTATTTTTAAAAAATCCTTCACTAAATGATGTCTTGTGGCACTGCACTACAGTGCAAGCTTATTGACAAAGTGTTTCAAAATGACAGCAGTGCACATAAAACTTTGCACCCCAAATTCTCATACATAATAATAATATGAGTGATCAGCAAAATACGTTAATAGGCATGTGGAGCAGGAATGGGAAGGGAAGCCACATCACTCTATTTATATTTTTACAATGAATTCTTCCAGTGATGGAAAAGTTGTGATTTTACTTCATCGATAGCTATGAGCTGTCTCTCCATGCCTATGTACTGAAAAGCATTGATGCACTATTGAAAGAACACTCTACTGCTCATTTAATCAGTGTTGGCTGTGTATTTTACACAGAGCAGATCACATCTAACTGATTTATCACAGACTTTGAGATAAGTTTTCCTGTCGGTGTAGGCATATTGCCCATTAATGAGAAAGGGAGTTAGACATGTTAGGCAAGAGCCTTCTGTTCTCTGCCTACAGTAATGTTTCTTCAGACATAGTTCCACCTATAAAGACAGGCTATAAGTAGGGATTTTGGTTTGGAGGATTACACTGGTGTAGACCTCTACAGAAATAATAGGTGTGAATGAAGCTCTATGCATAGGTCAGATGGGAAGACTTCTGCATGCATTTCACTTTGAATTTCTAAATAACTGTTATAACAGTTTGTCTTCCCTATGCCATTTTTCTCATAAAAACTTACAGATTTTTTTAAGATGCGGGGAAACAATATTAAAGCTATTTTTCTCCATTGAGTTTTCATAAAAATGCACAAGCTCGTTTGTGCTGCAATAGTGCTAAGTACTCTGTCATTTATCATCACTTTGCAACTATGCACAGCTTGGTCACTCTGCATTACCTAAGACAGAAGATGTATATGTGATCAAAACCTTAAAAATGCTGGAAATCCAGCTTACGGTTTCCTTAAAATGTTTTCAGTGAATGGTAATAGTGTGCTTATGTTTTCATGGATAATGAAGTCCATTTGTTGTCTTGTGAATATTTAAAATTTAACATGTTCTGTAACACTTAAAGCCCTATACGGGATGTTGTTTTATTTTACGTTCAGTTGGGTCCGTCATCCAAGGAATGAGATTTGCTTGGAGCAAATGTCTTCTATCTTGTGCTTACAACAATGTAGATACAAGGTGATCTTAGTCTGAGTCCCAGATTCTGATTGTGAGCATTTGGGAAATTACATGGTTGTTAAGTGATGACAGTGAAAGAGATTTGTTCTGGGTTTTCTGTATTTGATGAAGAGAAGTTGCCATCACTGAAAGATTTCAGTGTATTTGTATGGCTTGTGTTACATGGAGTGCAGAGTAAGATGTATGTTTAGTATGTGTCCTAACACCCTAAGCCAAGGAAAAAGATGAGCATATGTCGGGTTTCATTTGGACTCAGGTAGGGGTACAATTTAAAAATTTTATATTGAATTAAAAAACTCCCCCCCTCACATACTTTCTGATCAGCGCTCTCTGTAGTGTATCTAACCTTTTAAAAGCACTTCTGTGAGAAACTGTAGCTTTTGTTCGGGGCTTTGTCATTGACCCATTAACAACTTTAAGATGGCAATTTCACTGGGCTGTGTCTCAGTTTCTTGACAATAAGAGACATACCTAAATTTAGTTACCTGAGCTAAGATAATGTCTGTGACTAGTTTCATAAAAGATGCTGAGATCAACTCATTAAGAAAATACCCAAAGCAGTAGAAGAAAGTGGGCTGGGTGATAGAGCAGTTAATTTATTTTTTTTCCAGATCTGTTTTAGTGTAGGTTATGTCTCCAATTGGGATAATTGGGATGGACTTACTTTAAAAAGATGTTTGTATGAATCCTTTGTTGCTCCCAGAACCTCCCCATAAACCAAGTATTGCTGTCAGACTTTGGATAGGTGACTTGCAGGGGAAATCTTGGAGCTCTAAGTACTGTGAAATACTGCTCTTAATCCAGGTCAGTGCTGAATTCATGCTTTAAGAGGCTAACGGTTAGTCTTTAGTATGAAAGACTCTAATGAAAGCCAAAGCATCATTAACAGTCATGTACAAAAAGAGCTGTTAGTCTTTTTATCCTCTTGAGTTCTCTCCTGGGAGACTAAATCACACCACTGTACATTTTCTAAATAAACTAATTGGCTAAAGCATACATCTTCACTTTCTACTCTGAATGCCAGTGAAACTAGATATCTACGTAGTCCATAAAATATTTTAGAACTGTTCTGAATGAAAGGTATCAGAAAAGTGGAAGATGATGTTTTCTGTATATAAACATTTCCGTTATTTAGCACGGACACACCCTGGTTTTAACTGCCATTCATATTCAGGTTCAGTGTCTCACATATTAAGAATTACCACAATTATTAGGGGCCTGTGTCTAACAGCTTTTAGCCAAGGTACTCCTATGCCTCTTGAAGAATATTATGCATGTCCCCTAGAAAATCCTCCCCTTAGACACAGTTACTTTTACACTGTTGAGCAGGGGTGTACCTAGGGATGCAATTGTGACAACATTTCAGGGCTCTTACCAGCTGACTTCACCCTAGGCAAAAAGATGGACTCAGAACCAGGACACCTCACAACACTTCACTAGCTAGGGGAGTGCAGGAGTTCGGCACGTAAGAATCACAACCTTGATCTGCTGACATTATGGCACTTTGTGATTCCAGTGGAGACACGTTTTCTCTGATTCCTTTTACCAGAGGAGGGGAAATAAATCTATTTCTGGATGCTCAAAGGAAACAGAACTCTCTAGGCTCCAGGCTGTCTTTGGAGTGCATTTCTGTGGTCAGTGCTTCACTCAGTCTGCCTAATGACAAAAACAATAGGAAGAGTGTATTTAGGTGTATAGGTTTTGGAAGAAACTTTCATTACCTACCAAATTGCTTTGTATGCTTTTAGTGTCAAAACCTGAGTAATGTTGCCTTAGAAGGTTCACTTGTGAAATATCTGGTTGCAGGAAACCCAGGTGAGCAACACATGCAGCAAGTGTTATTCTCTTGCTAATTTTTTTTCTGGTGTATGGAAAGACAGGATGTAGATCCCTTAGCGAAATCTCTGGAAATTCTAAAGTATGCTTGCTATTTCTCTTACCAAAAGTGGCTTGTTTGTTTTATTTCTAAAGTGCCCATGGACTTGCTTGTCAGTAACATTCACTGAGCTGCACTAATTTTGAAAAATTCAGAATAGAGTTTTGCCACTTTAGAGATAATCCATGAAAGCTCTCTTCCTGCAGACTGCAATAAATCATGCCCTCCACTAAAAGCCTGGATGTCATTTGAAATTTATTACATGGAGCTGGTAGTGGACTTAAAAGCCATTTCACATGTCTTATTACTTCAGTCATCTAATTTATGGGTTTCAACCACAATTGTAGTTAGAAAAGTATTTTCCTTCAACTGATTAATATGGTTTCTTTTGCATTCATTTACCTTTTAATAATTTTCTATAATCATTGCAAGAGAGACCTTGGCATCCAGCTTTTAGATATGAAACTGAAAGAAAGGTGCCACGGCAGACTGATGTAAATTGACTAAGCTTTACTGGCACTTAGCTGCACCTGTCAAAAGGTATCTTAGTTATTGTTAGTTGAGCAATCTTGCCCTAGGAAGGGGAAAGCTGTCAGGATCTTCCATGTTTAACATTAGAATCTCTAGCTCTATGGAGGAAGTATGAAGGCAACCTATTAAACACAGATGAGGTAAGCATAAGTAACACACAGCGCAAAAAATAAGACATGGCTGTTTTTTTCACTTCTTCATGTGACAACTGGTTTGTTTTTACTGTGTTAGGTAAGAGTGCCTTTTGGTTCTCATCAGAAGAAAGGGAGGTGTCCTCCTAGTAAGGAGGATGTGTGTAAAACAAATCAAAAGAAGTACAGATATTAACCTCATGATGGACCATGTTATCAGTTTTAGGAGTTTAGTCTGATGATCAACATTGTTGATACGAGTGGTACATGAATTAGTAATTCTGCCATACATTTCTGGTATGCGTGGTCGGCATGTATGCTTGGGTGAATAATTCCTAATGTGTATTATGAAAGAATTAAAAATTCTACAGGCACCTTCCAGAAGAAGAAATGCTACATAATACTTGCCTGACTGGCTTATGCTATCGTTAAATGTGGCCCAGTTTATATTTACCAGCATGTGCATGCTTGATAACAGATAGTGTCACTAATAATGCAGTTACTTCCCTAGCATTAGAGCATGGCACAAGGAATTAAATGCTCTGACTGTATTTACCTTATATGTAAGTCAATGCAATGGTGACAAATCAGGCACAGACACATCCAGAACTGCATAAAGACAATCCATGAGGTGCTGGATGAAGTTTGTCCGCAGCACAGATATGCAGTCTTTCCCTGTCTGCTGCCCCTGGTCTGAATGCCCAGATAGGTGGCTGAGGGCAGAGCCAGGCTGTCTGTGATGCTACTTCCTCAGCTGGGCAAAACTATGATTACTGGCCAGAGTGGTGACTTTACTACAGCAGTGAATGCTGACATCCTAAAAACAATTGTTTTGAAATATATGCTTTACTACATGTTTATATAAATACACAGTACTAATGATGAGGAGGAAGTAATAGAGCTCTGACTCCTAAATACTCATTGACTGTGTTCCCTGAGAATTCAAAAAGATTAAAACCAAGAATGTGTAAAGAGAATTCTACTGTGGTTTCTACAATGCGTGTTTTCTGCTAATAACACCTGGGAGGCAGTGTGAAGTAACAGCTGAGGTGCTTAAGGGCACCTCTAGTGCCATCTACCTCCTGTGCACATCTGTGGATTTGGGCATGCATCCAAAAGGAGGCTGAGAAGAAAATCAGGCAATGATGAGACCATTGCAACAGGAGTAGGAGATAGTCCTCTGCCGCCGAATCTGAGTTTCTGGGTGTAACCTGGGCACTCCAAGGTTCAGGATATTTGCCAAGTGCTTGAGTAAGAACAGACTTCAGAACATCAGTTTGATGCAAGTGAGCTGACCTTGCTCCTTGTGCTACCAGAAGGAAATGCTGCACCTGAGATGCCTCTTGTTCCCCTTGAAACAAACAGCCACAAAGTAGACTGATTCTGCAAGCCTCAGTAAGTAAATATATTGCCTACCTCACGCCCCATCTCTGCTGGCTGTTTAAGCGTGTGGAACCTCAGTGTCCAGGTTTAGTACAAGTGGATCTGGCAAGTCTAAATGGCAGTTTTGTAGGGAATTTACTTGTAGATGCCACTGCTGAATAGAAAGCTGATGCTGTAATAGAGAATACAATGCTGGAAGTCCCAAGATGATGAAAGATTAATGAGTAAGGGTTAGGCTTGCAACAGCTGTTTCTTTCTTTCCTGCACATAGACAGTAATGTTATGCAAAGATAAACATATTATCCAAATATTAACTCATTTTTAAACACAACAAAAACCAGCATGTGACAGGCTCCTATATCTAAAACAGAATAATCCAGGTTGCCAGTTTCAAGCTGAGCACAACTGAGCTGCTACTGGGATTTCAAGAGAAGATTATTTTGTATAGCTCCATCAGTTTCTGTTAGGATTTAATAATGAAACAAAGACTTGTTTTCCATGCAGAAAAGTTTATCTAGAAACCAGATCTTGAGCAATTAATGGAGATACTACAGCCACAAGACCTAAGGTGATTTACCCAATTTGAGGCTTGCAAAGTAAGCACTGCATATTTTCTGTTGTTAATCTTTCACAGTTCATATTTCAGCATAATGATCTGTCTGTAGTTGGACAATATTTTTGGGAAAGTTCAATCTGAAAATTAATTTGCTTCATCTGTAGTGACGTCTTCTTTGTGTTTGCTTCCTGCAAGTGTTCCAGCTGTCAAGTTTTGCTGGCACAAATATATAAAGACACCAATTTTTTAAACTACGTGGACAATTATTTGTGCTGGAAGTGCTTGTGCTCTCTTTCATTTGGGAAACAAAAAAAATGTGTAAATACTCTCAATTAATTGATAGAGCTTGAAAAGAAAATATTGAACTGTCTGTGCTTGCACTTTCAGAGAGCTGAAACAGAGATTTGCCCTCAATTGGATACTTTCAAATGAATTTTAAAATGCTGGGGGGAGGAACCTGATTATTCCAATAAATTCCTTATTGTGACCAAATAATCCAATGACTTGGTAAGTAATTCAATCTGTTACATTCCAGTTATTTGCTTCTTTTTGCTTGGCTTTTGGTTTTTTGTTTTATAAAGCAACATGGTCTTCGTATGAAATCAATGGCTTTCATTATCTGGTCCCTGATTTTTTTATTGTGAGATGGAAGATATTGAAGGCAAATGCACAATTACTGTGCTATTCCTTCACCTTGCCACACAGAAGGAATCTTCTATACATTGCTTTTTATGAGACAGAGACAAAAAAGACCAACTGGGAAGCGAGGCCCCAGAGCAGTGCAGCTCAGCAGACAGCAGATTGCTAATGGCACCTGTATTTCAGTTTACAGTAGTGACTGCTAACAATGCACACAGTGAGCTCTGCTTGGGTTTTTTTTTCAGCCCCCCCTATTCTTTCCCCCACTCCTACACGCTTAATTAGAAAATCTGATGCAGCCAGAGACGTTATCTGCCATACCGTGTGTGTTAGTGAGGAATGCATTCTTTGATGTTGCTGATAAGCTTTTCTGTGTTGTGGGTAGTTAATTGGTAGTGGATAGGAAATGTCTGGACTAGTGTAAAAGGAAGCTTCCTAACTGTCTCTCATGCAGCTGGTCTCACTGCTTGATGAGCCAAGGTGTGGTATTGATGTAGCAGTGGTGAGGAGGTCCTGCCAATATTGCCCACCCCCCAGCAGAACCGTGTGGAGCACCTGCACCTTTGGAACCAGTTCTGAATTCTTCTTGTCTTTCATCTTTGTAAGGGAACAAAAACAGGAATAAAACACAGCTCTTCCCAGAACCTGGAGGGCCAAATTTCCTGCTGGTATAAATCAGCATCTGCATGTACACTTTAATCTCTCCTCGAGTCATGCTAGTCCATCAGTCCTGGGAGACCATGGAATGTGTATGGTGAAGCATTTGTAAAGCAGTGAAGTAGTCATTGGGTTAGATCCTTGCAATACTAAAAATAAGAACTTCGGTTTTATTTGAGGTTTGTTTTCTGCAGCTTGCAAGCTTTATTTTTTCTTTGCTGAGTAAAAAACTTAGCTACTAAATTCTAGCTCCCCATTTACAGCCTTATAAACTCTAGTAAAGTCTTTATACTCCTATGTTAACTAGGCAGTGGAAGGATCATGATCTTTCTCTTGCATGTTTGGAGATTTTCCTTTTAATTTGTTCAGCAGAATTGGATCATCTGGCTTTTTCTTATATTTCTGTCATTTTGCTATTATTGCTCACAAGACAACTTCATCTGGTAATAGATTACTGTCACTATGAAAGGTTCTTCTGTTCCTAATGAACTTAAAAACATTTGTCCTCATTCTTTCGCTGTGTAGGCTATTGGTTTGTATGTCTTTTTGTTTGTTTTGACCATTTTCTACAATGTCTAGTTTGTGTTTTATAATTTTCACTTTTCTCTTTCTTCTATTTGCATATACATTTGAAAATCTACAGATGATTCACTTCCATTATAAGCCTGGCTGTATTTCTGTAACCAGTATGATTTTTTTTTTTTTTAATTTAATTTTACTTGGTTTTAATCATTACACTATGGCTTTTGGGATACCTATTATTAAGCTCTTGCCTGTCATTGACATCTTTCCATCTTTATTTTTCCTGCTGTCTGAATTTGGCCCTAACTGTATTCACCTTTTTGAAACTGACCCTTGAAGAGCACTAAGTAGAAACTCATTTGAGCTATGTGCTGTGCGAATGTAACAGATGTAATGGAGCAGTGCTCAGTTGTATGCAACCAGTTTTTAATTCTGCTTCTATTCCCCCTCATCTGCAAAAATGATAGTAGTATAACATGAAGGTCCTCAGTGAAACCCAGCCTCTCTCCTGCCCTCCCTTATTTTCACTGTTTTACTATGCTTGACTTTTGATTGCTTTTCTACCCACCCACCACAATGTGGAATTGACAAAATCAGATAATTGATACTTCCCTTGCTTGGAAGTTCCACAGTGGCATGGTTTAGCTGAAGCACTCTAACAGAGTTGTCAGGCTCAGTACAGGCTCTCCTTGCAGTCTACTGTGTGCTGGTAGCACATGTGGTATGCATACTACTCCTTTCTCAGCTACCCTGGTGTGGTGAATGGAGTCCAGCTACTTAAAAGAGATCCAGAGCAGCTCAGCACAGATTTTCTGTGTTAAACAATTAGCTCTTCACTGAGACATTAACCAGATGTGCTAACCTTTGGGCCAGTTTTTGCAGTCTGGTTCACAAATGTGTGCTAGGAGAGGAGATTCAACCTGTTTTCCTTTCTTGCAGAATGGCAAGGGAAAACTGTGATGCTGAGAATGCCAATGAGGAAAGCCAGATGGTTAGCTATTCTTGGTCATGCGCCTTTCTGGGTGTTGTGCTGCCTTTCTTGCTTTGTTCCCATCTGTATCTGCAGTGCTACATTCCATGTTGAAAGGGATGATGAAGCATCTAGAAAGCATGGGGACACAACAGAAGAGAAAAACTTGGTTTTGTCCAAAGTATCAGATTTGGAAGTAAGGCCTAAGGAGGGTTAAACTTCAATAGAATCTGGGAGGTTGTAGTATCTGGGTGAGTTAGTGAAGTGTGAAGCAAGATTCCCTTTACTACTGGCAGTAAGGCTCACCAAGAGAGGTCACCAAACTCCCAGGCTCCTCTAAAGAGTATTGGAATGTGCAAGAAAAGGGCTCATCCAAATTAATTTGTCTGAGAAGACAGGTTGAAGAACAGCTTTGCAGGGAAGGTTTTGGAAAGGACAAAGAAGGTAACTTAGGAAGCATCTTATTCTTTCCAATTCATCTGCCTGATCTCCAGTTCAGACAGAGTGATGCTATAGTACCGATGAGCATGAATGTCTGATTCCACTTTCACTCCTCGGTCTCGGTGAAATAGCAAACTAGGCAGCTCTGCTTGCAAGCTGTGAGGGAAACATGCTACAGCCTCATTTGTGATCAGCCCTAAACTTCTCTATCATGACAGAGTCGTTGATCAGTGACTGCACACATAGTATGTCAGACCACACCGCATGCAGGGATATAGTATGTATATAGGATGACGACTTTCAGTAGTTTGTTCAGGGCACAACTTTTCATAGAACCATAGAATCATTTTCAATTTGAAATTCAAGTTGCTAAGATGTGCATTGCACAAATTCTTAATAATTTGTGTTTCAGATTGCCAAGTGCGTACAGCTAGTATCATGCATACACCATATATTGTAACTCTTGTTGGTGTTTGAAAAAATCATAACCCTCTTATAGCTTTTGCAGTCACTGAAGAGGACATTTGAAGGCTGAAATGGTGTGACAATCCCTGCTAGGACTGATAGTATATGAGGAGGATTTCTGTATTTTCTCCTTTTTCTTTGCTGCTGCTTACTGACTCATCCACTCTTTCTGCTATCTGTTTATGCTCATTCATATGCACTTACTCAGCTGACTGGTTAAGTTCCACCACCCACTTACAACTGCAATGAATAATGTTTTAGGCCTGGTGTCTCACAAGTGCAGACCCTCACGCATCAATGTCAATGCTGGAATTACTTTTACTGATAGCAGCCACGTGGCCGGTATACAGAGAGCAGCCTGCAGAAAGAGCAGCATGAAGAGCCCCATTCATCAGACTTGCTTACAAGAAGTCATTTTGTCTGTTAGCATGAAAATGTTGTGGTCCCCTTCCTCCTCCTTTTTCTTCCTTCCACTGCCTGTGATCACAATATGCTTTTCTCTCTGTCTCGATTTTTCACATCATGGTTTCAAATCAGGGCTCCAGATGGAGCTAGGTTGTGTCTTGCTGTTGTACAGAACCTTTGGAGGAAGTTCAAGGAGTCTTTTGTGCTTTTTGAGGAACAATCATTACTGCTATGTGCACCAAACCAGTCTGTTTCATTTCCAGTCAAAGATACTTATCTGCATACTGCAACCCAGCTGCTCAGCTTAAGCCATTGCTTAAATTTAAGCACATGCTTAATTTTGCCTAAGCATGAACCACACAAGGTCCCCCTCATAGGGTCAGATAGCAACAGGTTCATAGACCCATCCCTGCAGTGCTGCTCATTGGAGGATGAAATCTGCTCCTTAAAAGAACAGGTTAGCAGTAGCTTTGCTTTGGTAGATTTTTTTCTCAAGTGTATCATTCATCTGTCTCCAAGGAAAGAGCCTTTTCCACATGTGCTACTGTGTTCAGAGACTTGATGGGTATGTGATTGATTGGACCCAGGCTGCACTTACTTAATTTTGTATGACTTCAAATTTCTTCTGGGTACTGATGATTTATTTGGACTTTTGTTTCATTTTATTTTAACAAAGTGCCTCTGCTTGCTTGGGATAATCACCACAATGAATCCAGGAAGCTTTCTTGACCTTAAAAAGGGTAACTGAACATAGACATTAGATTTAAAAAGGGGGTTGTGGTGATTGTTCTTAATTGAATCTGAAAGACAAAAAAGATCTTTAAAGATCTCAGTTGGCACATGAAAGAATACCCTCTTCTTGTTCTAGGTTGAATTGTCTCATTAAAATGCCCTCTTTCCTGTAATCACTATTTCACAGTTCAGCCATCTCCAGATACTGTGAAACAGCTGTGCAAAGGTCAAGTACAAGAGGGCAATGGGAAAAGAGAATGACACCATGGCTCCCAGGGTTTCCAAACACCCTGTTAACAAATTTACTGACACAGGGCATAATTTTTACTGACGCTGCCCATTTTTTACTGACACTGACTCTTAAGACTCCATAGGGAGCAGATGCTGACATCTCTCTTGACTTTGAAAAGCTCATTGCTGAAACAAAATGGGTTTATGCAAAGATTTACATACAGTGTCTAAACATTAAGCAGGGGATCAATAGTTCTTCAAGTCTGAGTAATGATCCCACGTGGCAAAGCTACATTTTAATTAATAAGAATGCATCCATACTTCATCTTTGTACTTTTTTCTTCCCCTTTCTTGGAGTGTACCAGTGCATTCAGGGCTCCTTCAAGCACATACTGATTTCTTATCACATACTAGCCTGAGTCTCCTTGAGCTCTGGTTCTGCTTTGAGACTTGTGCAGGCAGACCTAACACCTTTATGACTCTTAGTGAGACCAGTGGAGCTTGGTGCCGGGATCTGTACATCCTTGCAGATATGACTGTGAGATCAACCCTTTGGTTAAGAGGTAAGGGTAGATCTCAAAAAAGCTTGTCACCTCCTGGAGAGATTTCATGTAAGACAGACTTCATGGTTCAGAAATATTTTCTCTGTTTTAGCATCGTGCTTAGCTTTAGAATCTCTTCAGCTGTTCGCTGTTGACTTTTCAGCCCTACATAAACATGGCTTTGTGCGGTTCCTCTCTTAAACCTGACCGCTAAACTGGGCTCTGTGTGGTGCACTTGCAGTTTTTTCTCCTTTTGCTGGTTGTGTTCCCTCTCAGTTGTTGACTGTGACTGGAAAATAGGCGTACAAAGCATTTTGCATTCTCTGAATGTACCACACAGTAATTCTGCTGTCTGAAAACTCTGTAATGTCAATAATTGATGCACTTGAGAAGTGGTAATTAAATTAGTTAATTATGCTGGTAAAATTACATGCAATTATGTGACTGCAGGGTATGTTTAGTAAATTAGGCTTTCCCATACTCACTACATATTGTGGTGCCAATTTTGTTCCTTGATGATTAGGTAGCTTTTGATACTTCTTAATTGATTTAATACCTGGATCTTCATTAGCCCTCGATTGCTATGCAATGTATGTCTGACATTTTTCTCTCTGATATTTCACAGAGTATCGTTCATCAAAAAAAATCAATCTATACATATATACATATTCCTGTCAGATGTTAAAGAATCAGGACTTCAGGGGAAATGCTCTCTTCTACAAGTGTCTTGTGGTGACTTGCCCACTAGTGCAAGATGCCAATCAACTAACTGTCCCTGGAAACCCTCTAATATGGAATGACTGATTTCATTTATGTTTCTCTTGAAAGATCCAAATAAATAGGTGTCTCAGGGAAGATTGGCACGGTGACAGCTGTTTTAATGACACCTGTTATCCTTGCAGAGAACAGTGAAAGATTATTAAAAGGTAACAGTAATTCAAATAGAAATTTCAAGGAGGTTAGATTTGATGGCGTCTGGTGCATGGGTGGGGTTTGCTGTTCTTCATTCGTGCTTGCTCAGTGTTGTATGTGTCAGAATCACCTCCCAGCAGATGGTGACTTTCATGCTGGCTGTGTTTACTATCACAAAACTTTCACAGATCTCTGTCTCCACACCCCATATTTCCTCTCACCAGCACATACTCTTGTGTTGTCAAAAATGATGCTTCTGAGTATGATCCCTGTGTAGTGATGTTAGTGACAAACTGTACCAAAAGCTAAAAGCCAGATTGTGTAGACTGAGCTATGGTCTTTTATTTCCGTTCATAGGGCAGAATCTCTGTGGGAGATAGGAAATGGTAGGGTGGAACAATTGGTTGTTCTTTGGTTTTTGAGTCATGAAGCATATAACATTGTCTCCACCTGTGCCTAGTCCAGCAATTTCCCAGTATCAAAAGCAGTGGGATCTGAATGATAGAGCAGGTAAGTAACTGGACTGAAGTGACCTGAGGACGAAACATCCTGTTACTGTGCTTTAGAAAATTATGGATGACTGTACCCTTTTGATGTAATGTTTCTGGGAACTAGATTCAAATATAGACAGGTAGGATCTTTGATTTGTCAGTCAACCATTTTGAGAGATAAACACCTTTCTTTGCTCCTGTTCCTCTGCAGTACTACTGACCAGGCTGCTGGGGATTGTGGAGCTGAGTCTTATGATTATGATTTAATACTAACCCAGAGGAAGTCAGTCCATGTTGCTTCTGTTTGCTTTGTTTAGGCCGTTAGTGTCTTTTCCATTTTCCTACTTCTTCTCAATAGTGTTCAATATGTAAATCACCACCTTGGTCTTAGAATCAAGGCTCTGTAGTTTGTGAGCTCAGGGAAGCTTCTGGTAAGAGGGTGTCTGTGTTTCTCCAGACTTCTAAATTAGTGCTTATAGAAAAGTCCCTGCCTTTATGAATACAACAATTTCATAGATTCTTGAGCTGGTTCTGTAATTTTCAAGCTCACAGTAAAATTGAAGTTAATGGGGTGCTACTGCATGTGAAGGGTTTCAAATGTACTTGCTCCAGCAGCAAGAACTGTGGTTATATTTAAGAAGCTGATAGGTATTTTGAAAAACTATGGGTTTGTTCTATGAGAAGAACTACTCTTAAAATATGAAGGAGCAGAGCCAATTAGAAGGAAAGAAGTGGAGAAATGTGCAGATTTAGATGGGAAAACTCTCTCCTAAGGATATTAGCAGGATGTATATATAGAAAGATAGGACCTCCTGCAGGCATGTAATAGTCTTACTAGTGAGTCTGTTAAAATACCACCTGCTTTGCCTGGAAATCTCTGATATTCAACAGCTTTGTTCAGATTTCCATATTTGGGAAGGTGCTTGAATATTGAAAATGAAACCTAAAATAACTGTAGGAGAGCTGGGGATGTGCAGAAGTTTCTCTCTTTTTTTCTTTAGTGGAGACAATTTCTGGCTCTTGCAGTCTTCTGAAAACAGTGCATGAGAAACAACCTATCTTTATTTGGCACATTTGTGCAAGTGAAGCTGGCGTGCTACCTTGTTAGCTGGCGTAATGCCATCCCAACAGATGGACAGGAGTATAGACAGCCAGGAGTCCATGTTCAAGCATCAGTATGTGTGTTGAGGGCAAGATCCCCTAGCCAGAAGTGTTGAAATGCTTGTCTGTCCTGTGTTTCTGCACTTGTGGCTAAGATGATGTTCCAGCCCTGAATGGAATTAGCTGCACTGATATAAGATAAGCCTTCATCTCCAAGGCAGAAGTTGCTCTTTTCACACGGAATCTGAGTTACTATTCCACCAGGTATTTCTGTACAATCTCCGGTGATTCCTGACAAACACTAATGCTTTCTACGTAGCAAATAGTTTTAAATGTGATGAGGTCAACTATTAAAGTCCTATGTGCAAGTCTCAGAGAACAGAGCTCCATCAATGGTGACAAAATTAGAGTTGTAAATGACTGAGTTCAGTTCTGCACAACTCACTGATCCCATATTTCTGCTCAGCTTGAAAGGTGTGCAGAGCTTGTCTGTAGATTGCTACAGGAATTCATTGTTAGACTTCTCTGGACTTCTTTCCCACTGTTCATCTTTGCCTGAAGCAACAGCATTTTCCCAGTGGGACGCAGAAAACCACATCTGTTAACATTAGGTGCTTTTAAAATTCAGATAGTTACTTGATTGTATTTGTGAATCAAAGACTCATCTAATGTATAGTCTAAGGGGTGGAAGAAAAGGCATGCCTCCATAGTTTGATAGTACTTGCTGAACTCTAATAAGCTGTAAACTGAGATATTGGTAGTGGATATTTAATTTGCGGATGGCCACTTTTTTTATAGTTCAAATTTTCCTCAGGGTGCTGAAGGGTTAAACTGAAAGAAAGCCTTGTTAAATTTAAACTAATTCTGCTAATTTTAGCAAGTAGAACTAGTATTGAAATGGCAGTATTCACATGTGCACACAAACAATCCAACAAAATGAATTTGTTCCCTTTAAATGTGTTTAAACATAACAGGCAGTATCATCTGTATAAATAGCCATTGGTAGTCTGAATGGTAGAGTTCTGCAGATAAGCCAGCAAAGTCACCAGGCTGAGTAAGGATCATGTTTGTTGGATGAAATGTTACATTAATTGGTCTTACTGTACTTCCAAATAGGTATATGTGGATAGATGGCAGGAATGTTTGTGGGCCTACACCCAGCCTTGCTTTTCTTGGAAGAAAGATTGTTATCTGTTAGACAACAATCTGTTAGACTGGAAAAAGGAGGCTCAGGAGAGATCTTATCAACTCGTATATAATATACCTGAAGGGAGGGTGCAAAGGGGATGGAGACAGGCTCCTTTCAGTGGTGCCCAGTCGACAGAACCAGAGGCAATGGTGCAAACTGAAAAACGGGGAGTTCCTTCTGAACCTAAGGAAACACTTTATTCCTGTGAGGGTGATTGAGCACTGGAACAGGTTGCCCAGGGAAGTTGTGGAGTCTTCATCCTGGAGATATTCAGAAACTGTCTGGACATGGTCCTGTGAAACATGCTGTAGGTGACTCTGCTTGAGCAGAGGGGAATTGTGCAAGGTGACCCACCTCAGCCATTCTGTGACATGAAGCTAGTGGCTTTTGAAATTGAATTTAGATCATATGTGACAGACCTCTCAGCCAGAGGGAATTTAGTTATCTTCTTTTGTTCTTTTTTTCTTTTTTTTTTTCTTAATAGCTCTTGTTTATCTGCAGAAGGTCATGAGTAGTATCTGTATTCATCTTATCATCAGCATCTGCTCAGCATACTTCCTTGATGTATAAGAGCCACAGCTGGACGTGCCATGGCTCTCCTGAGCCATCACAGCTTGTTCATTATTTGTATCTAGTTAAAATATTTTCACAACCAAAGAGTTGTGGTCATACTCAAAGAGCTGTGGTCAATGGCTCAATGTCCAGCTGGAGAGCAGTAACGAGTGGTGTCCCTCAGGGATCAGTGTTGGTACCAGACCTGTTCAACATCTTTGTCGGTGACATGGACAGTGGGATTGAGTGCACCCTCAGCAAATTTGCCGATGACAGCAAGCTGTGTGGTTCAGTTGATACACTGGAGGGAAGGAATGGCATCCAGAGGGACCTTGACATGCTTGTGAGGTGGGCTGATGCCAACCTGATGAAGTTTAGCCATGACAAGTGCAAGG
>JAOEHY010003277.1:96514-116118 GCA_025447955.1 Psilopsiagon aurifrons | reverse complement strand
GAGCAGAGGGAAGAAAAAGGGGGAAGTGAGTGAACAAACTGCGTGGCTGATTTATGGCTTAAACCACGACAAAATGTTAGGCAATAAACATCACCTGAGTTACCTAAAAGTTAAAGTTCTCTGAATAATAAATAAAACAGGGGCTGAATAACCTTTGCCTCAATTCTTTCCCACCATTTCTAAGGATAGATTTGTGTAATATTTGCTTGCTCATAGCATTCAGAATACAGGGTACCTTAATGGAGACCTTTGTTGTACACTAGATTTACATCTTTGTTTTGCTGCTTATGTTGCCAGTATTCGTGACATATAAGACCTGACTTTCAGCTTAGGGTGAACTGCATGAATGAAAATTGCATTCCAAATGAAATTTTGATTCTACAAGGGCTTTTTTTTCCCTTTCTTGGGGTCATATTTTCCAGAAAGGTTATATTTACTTTCAAAATGCTAATTCATTTTCTCAATTAAATAAAAAGTCTTGGAAACATTTGTATGTAAATTTCAGTGGGAAAGGTCATAAGAGTTTGTCAAAATTTACAGCTCTACACTCAGCTTACATTTATTACTCTTTTATGTTTCTTTTTAACCACAAATATCACTTGGACGGAGAAAGAGGAGGAATGAAGCATTCATGGTATGATATTACAGATCATTAATTATAATGATGTGATGTTAACCTGCATTTTGGAACTGGGTTTGTTCTCTTAGAGCAGCACATTTCAGGCTTCAAGAATAAATGTGCCGTAGCAGGCAAAATCCTGCTTGGCACTGTTGCAGGCGTGACCTGCCTTGCAGACTGGTGCCCATATGCTGTTGGAGAACTAACAAATTCTTTGAATCAAACAGTTGTCAATAATTCAGGAATTGCAATAAACATAGAAATTAGTTTCAGTCGATGCAGTTCTGAGGTGTCCAAGCTGTATGATGATACATTCATTTATGATTGAAATATCAGGGTGACTTTTTGTCATCTGAAATATGAGAATTGCTAAAACCACAGGATCGTTTCTTTAGGGTTAGGGCTTTTTAGCAGTAGTTTGAGCTGATACTGCTGAATCACATAATGATCTTGTAATCTCATTCCAGACAACCTAACTCCCGAGCATGTGTGTAGTGCAGAGGATAAGTGAGGCTGACTCCCTGGGACTGCTTATCTGCTGAATCCTGAGGCTATGAAATGCTATATTACAGCCAGAGTGCTTGAGAGATCTAGTCCTTCACCCCAAGCGTATCACAGCCCAGAACTGCAAGTGCTGCAACTGTGATTTTGTTGGCTTGTTCTGTTTTTTTTTAAGGCCACCATTGGTATTCTCAAAACGTCTGCTTTTGAAGCTTTTTCAATACCTCCAGGCTCTCTCCTGCAGTTTTGCAGGGAGGTGATTAGTTACAGCAACTGGAAAGGGCATGGAGATTTATTCAGGCATGGAGTCAAGAAGTGCAAATGTCAAAAAAAAGAAGCTGAAAGAAGTAAATGTAAGAACAGTCCAAAAGAGAGCAGCCATGGTAACAAGTTTGCAGCATGATGTATTCTGCAAACACCATCCTGGGTGGTGATACCTACTGGAATTTGATATGGATCCATAAGCTGCTTTCTCTCTGTGTTGCAGATAAAACCTGTAATGCAGAATGTATTTAGGGAAATATCTCTGCCCAGTGTATGTGATGGTTGATGGCAGAGATGGAATCTAATTTGATTAAGTTCTTACAATTATATATTTGGCTGATTTACACAGAAGTGAGTGAAGAGATCAAAAAGCCACAGGTCCATTTTATCTGAAAGCTCCCATGCTTCAGGTTGCTCTCAGGAGAAGCACTGTTTCTCAAGAAAACTTGATGCTGTTCACCCTTGCTAAGCACCTCTGAAAAGAATGATACCTTCTGGGATACATAACAGTGACTGTGAGAGCAAACTTTGCTGTTCTTAACTACAACTTTCATATAATTTATCCTCACAGGGCATGGGTCACGCTGTCTTCAGAAAACGTGCATGGTGCATGGGGAAAACATCGTGCTGCTTAGTCTGCAATTTATTCATTTAAATAGATTTTTTGCTTTAAACCATATTTCATTATTTTACAAACAGATTGACTGGTTAATTGTTGGCAAACTCAGTGTGTGCTGTGTGGGAGGGTGTTTCTGAAAAGAGAGGTCTGTTTTAAATACTAAATTCCAAAGCAATTTTCACAGGAGGAAAGCAAATACACCATATGCTAACTCACTGCCTCAGCTGAATTAACTTTAGAGGGTATATGAAGCTGAACTAACAACAAACGTGTTTCTTATGGACAACAATGAGCAGTGTTGTACTGTGTGTTCAGGAGATGAGAAAGGCAAAGTCTTAGTGGACACAGCCCATGGAGCCTGTTTTAGTGGCCTGTTCTTCAGTGTGAGCTAGCAATGCCCTCTCTACCTCCTTCCTCTCATCCGCATCAGTAGCTCCAGCTCTGACAAGCCTACACATGTTCTAACTCACTCCAAGGTCAGGTTACCTGTCTCAAACACCTGTTCTGGGTATTCTGGACGCTATCTTGAAGTCCAAGAGCAGTAGAGGTCTTCAGTGCATCTCCATAGCCGATCAGGAGGTAGGTATTTTCCAACATCAATTTAACATAAAAGTTTAAGGAATGCTTCTGCTTACCCTGTTCCGCTGCATGGATGCTGAAATCTCTGGCTGTTTCAGCTACTCGTTCATTATTCTGCCATTTCCTATTTATGTGGTTGATTCCATCTTCCACCATTTGGGCTTACAAACTTACTCCTTCAGCATTTGCAGCTATGAAGACAGGTAAAAATTTGAGGTCTTCTGCTTTCTTGTGCAAAGCAAAGGTGTCTGAGGCATGAATTTTTAATCATTTTCTCAACCTTTGCCAAACTGGACTGAAATATATTTAGTCTGTGTGAAGCCCTGCATCTGCAATGTCACCCAAGCAAGAACAGGGAGCACAGTGGTGGAATTGGACATACCTAAACAAAACCATGGACTACTAATATCTTACACAGATTCAGTGATAAGAGCTTTTAGCCCAAGTTCATTTTGTCCTATGGTGCTATTGCATGCATGATTTGAATGTTTTTTTATCCATACTTAGGTGGATACAATATTTAGCACTGCAAAACGGAGTAGAAAAGAGCCCTTAAAAGAATGAGAGGTAGAGACGTAAGGTGCAAGTGCAGTACTCTGGGGCAACTGGGAACATCTGCAGCCTGTGAAAGCCATAGTGACAGAAAGAAACTCCTGACAAGAGAGTGCTTGCTTGTAGTATTAGTCATGCTTCATTATGTTTCATTAAATAGATCTATAGTGAAAATCAAGGATAAACTTTTCATGTTTAATACAATTCCCTGTTTATGCAAGCACAACTGGAGCAACCGGAGCATGAAAACAAGTGGATTTTAAACTTAGGGGGTGCTTAACTCTAATAAGAGGTTTTTCTTGTGGGCTAAAAGATATTTCCATGTTTCACTCCTAGTATTATGCAGTTCTCACAATCAGTCCCACAGGACAATATTGGAATCCTTCATATGGAATTTCAATATTTCCAAGTTAGCTGGGTCAGGAAGCAGATGATTTCTGAGCACACGATTGTATCATTGTTCCTGTAATGGCCATTCTTAGAATACTTACAGCTCTGAAATCCACCCTGTTGTTTTAGAGATGCTAGGATGTAATTCCTTAAGATGTTCGGATGGTGCATGTGCCTGTGGGGGCCATTGAGAATCAATTTCTTGAAGTCTTGTATGAGATTGAACACTGAAATGGCAGATTAATGCTGTATTGAACCGCATCTTCCTGCAGATTAATGGTGCAGAGCAATAGTTTCAGTTTTTGCTTCTGCTTGCACAGCAAATGGAAACCTCTTTGAGAGGCAAATTAAGTGTATCCTCCATGTAGCACCACTTTTGTGTTCTTCAAATTTCCAAGAACTTTGAGTTTTAAGATTTCAGACTTTATGGCTGGGAGAAAATCAGGGACAGAAAATCAGGGAGAGTCAAATCCTTTGAAAGTTTGGTCAAACCCAGGATTTTAGGCTGAAAAACAGTAAATAATTTCAGATACACTGATAGATGCAGCTTGGGATTACTGTTTCCAGGAACAAATTGTCCTTGATACCTTTATATAGCTGCTGACAAAGTACAAGTTAGGCTCAAGTGACAGGAAGTCTCTTTTAATCTTTTCAACACTGCACTTGTTGCAGTAATGCTGAAGGTGGGGAGGAGCAGATCACACGAGTCCTTCTGCAGTCTCAGGACAGAAGAATCTCAGAACTTCATCTCATATCTTATGTTCATGTGGCAGTAAAAGATCAAATTATCAGCTTCCAATTCCTGTGACAAAGTTTATACCTTAAAGAATCCCTTTTCATGAAAGATTTCATTGTGTTGTCTGCCTCTTGGGCTCATGGTGTGGTGTTGAGCAGTGATTGCAAATGAAGTTCTTGTCTTCGTGCCATCACATTGTATTAGATACATCATTGACTCTATGGTGGGTTTTTCTGTAGTTACAGATAATGGGAAGGATGTTTGTGTGCTGCTAAGGAAAAAACTATAGAGGAAGGCAGGAAAGGAGGAGGCATTGGTGCAAAGAGAAGCAAAATCAAACCGCATTTAAAAGAGTTACAGATGATCAGTCTGCTCCTGTTTTTCGCTTTTTTTGGCTTTAAAAAGGACTTGGTATCTCTCTCCTGGACACTGAGCATCTTTCTCTGGTCTAATTGCTACACAGGGCTGGTAACTGTACCTGGATTTATGTCTGCAAATGGTTTCAGTGCTTTAAGTGCTCCCAGAGTTTTGAATGGGTCATACCATCAACTCTAGTTGGAGACACCACTGCTTAAAATCCACTTCTCCTAAAGGCAGCAGAAAAGGCATTAGGAAACTAATAGTGTAACTATTTACAAGTTTTTTGGGGGAAAGTTTAAAAACAAAAGTGAAAGTCCAGGCTGGAGGGATGCATTGAATTAATGATGTGATTGGTAACTTGTTTGCTCTGCTTTGTTGCCTTGCTAATTTGTTTCAAGATGTTTCCTGATCCTGTCGTCCAGGTTTAGCATGCAATTCACCTTACGGACAAGGAATTTTCCACTGCCACAAGAAGTTGGCTGAGGGCTGGGAAAGGCGGCAGGGAGAGGGCAGCATATGGCACCATCCTCAGAGCCAGGACCTCTTTGGGGAGGGTGAGGTGTGCTCAAGTTCTGATTCACTAATCCCTGACAAATAGTCTGGATTGCTTTGGAAGGGCATCAGTTATGCCATCAAGATAAAGATGAGTATAGGTGCTTAGTGCTAATCTTGTAAAATCTCTGATCCTGGAAAAAGAGAAGAGAAAAAAATCAGTGGAACTGAGATGAAGTTTTAGTTGGGGCTCAGTGCACAATCTCAGATCTGAAGTGCCCTTCTGAAAGCGACTCCTGGTCTTATGTGGATGGAAAGCTCTTCATTAGCTTTTCTTCTGAATACTCCATAAAATGAGCTACTTGAAGATACTGTAATTTTGCTCTAATTTAATACTCACATTCCCTTGACTGTCCTGAGTCCTGCAGTTTAGTGTGATGATAATGTTTTAGGAAGTGCTTCAGAGGTGGCAAGATAGGCAGGGATTTATTGTCAGATAGGTTTTTGTATCCCTTGGCATCAGTTTGTGTCCCTGCAGTTAAGTGATGGGGTTCTTGGCTGTGCTGTACCCTTCTGCTTCTTGTCCATCCCCACTTGATACTCCCTTCCCTTCAGGGCTAAACAGATGTTGTCACTTCAGATGCCAAGTAGAAAAAATGGGTCCAAGTGGAAAGTAGAAATTGGAAAACTTTTTCATTTTGATAACCAAAAATAACTTTTTGAGGTTCTTTTCTTGTTGCTGTTTTCTTTGCATTTTGCTAAAATGCTTCTTCCTGATCCCCCAAAAGTTTAATTTGGAGACAAGTGAAATCATTTGTTCTGTTCTTACTTTTGTGGATTGAAGTCTTCTGACCTTCTTTCTTTCTTTTTCTTGTTCAAATGTTAAAGTGTTTTCAGTTTGAGGCTTGCGAAATGCAGCCCTTTCAACGCACTGGAGACTAAAGCCCCCTATTCCTTTCATAAAGTTATGTCTTTGATACAAAAAGGAGCAGTGAATCTCCCTTATTTTAACTTGAAGTTACTCTCAGCTGCCCTGAAAAAGCAGCTTCTATTTTTCTACCATTTTGAACCTGAAGATCTGTAGTGCAGTGAGGTCTGTACACAATAATAAAAATAATAAATCCCCAATCAAACAAAATTAACACCTTTTTGAAGGTTTAGCTTTTTCTCGCTGTCTAGATTTGTGCTACTGAACAAAACCCAGCTCGAAGTTTACTGTGTGTGCACTACAAATGCAATAGTAGGTGAAGGGGAAATCTGGATCCTGCAGCTACAGGTGGTGAGCTTTGACCTCTAACTGCAGCTCTGAATGCACATTATGATTCAAAAGATATCATCAAATGCTTGCAGTGGCAGTACCTCTGCAAGGCTTTTTTCATGCTGTGTTCAGGTAGCTGCTAGAAAGCACTCAGTCCACACTAACTCTGACCCTCTGTCTAGCTGTGGCTCTGCATGAAGAATAATTAGTTCTTATTTAGTCTTTGGCAAATGAATGTGTACAAGAGAATTAAAAGGAAAATATAGCTTTTTCCTGTGAGATTGCCATTCTGCATGAAAACAGCCTCTGCTGGGGAGAGCAAAGAGAACCACAGAGATTATCAGAGAAGAGAATCTCTGTTTTCTGAGTCATTATGTTGTTGCTCAGGATACAAACAGCAAACTAGCCTGTGGATGCTTGACTTTGACTCAGTTCATTACAGGATGTTACTGGCCTATTCTTGGAAATGCTGCAAGTCTATTGAAGGGTTAAAATGCACTGTGAGTGTCCAGCCATGGTTTCCAAAGCAGATAGACTGCTTTGCAGAAACAACTTTACTTTCCCCCACCTAACAAGAACACGATGTTGATTTGTGGGTGACAGTGCAGGAGGTACTCTGGCTCTCAGGGCAGGGGAAGCCTTTGTGGGACTGCCGCTGCTTTATATGAAGTATAGGTACTTCCCACAGGCTGGTTTCTGGTGGGTGAGAGCTTATGTGGGAGAACACTTGGAATCTTGAACCTGAACGCTCAAAAAATCCAAACAAAATGAAAAACCTTTGGGAAAGCGCAGCTAGGAGGAAGCAGGCGTGAGAGCTCTCACTTCTTCTGCCCATTGACTTCCTCAGTTGACAGCTGCTTCCAGTAAACAGTACTGAAAGTGTTTCACTGGGTATGAACTCGGGCTTTCTGGGTACAAGTTTAGCACACAAATGCCTGGTAAACCCTTCTCCTTTTTCCTAATGAAACTGCAGCATTTCCTTCCCCTCCCATCTGCATTCTTTTTATTCAGCAGCTATGCGGTAGAGCTGCCAGATCTGGCCTTTAGGGCTCTGTGGAATGCTCTAGCTAGTAGTAGTAGTTCAGTAGCATTGCTTTATGCTGCCTAATGAACTGTACTTTTATGGGAATGAATGTACATTTCAGACATAATTCAGAGAAAAATGTTTGGGTTTTTTTTTATATTTCTTTTATTGCAAATGCAACCATTCTCTTTGTATTTGCAATTTTGGTCTTAACACAGTAATAACAACTTCAACAAGAGCAACAAAAAATGTTGCTTTACACCATTCTAAGGGAAGTAGAAAGTTATAAGCATGAAATTAATGCTGTCTGGCCAATCTCTCGGCCTGAATAAATTCCAGAGCTGAAAGGGAATGAGCGAATTACGACTTCTATTACAATTTTCTCATAAGCTTTACCCAAATGATTAAAATCAAAACAATCTTCTCAAGAAATATAGGTGTTTTTTTTTTTTTTTTTTCACAAATGGCAAGGGTTCATCTTGTGAAGAGGAAAATTTGCCACTGAAGTAAGATATTACTGTATGTGTTAGAAATTACTCTTAGTTTGGCTTCTCACTTGAAGCTTATACTTGCTTGTCAGTTAAACAGTCTGTACATTTAAAGCATTTATAGTATTCTACCTGATGTATCTAATGCTAAGCTTTGTTCTAAGAACTGTGATTAGGCAGAGATAAATTAGGAAAACTGTGACATCTCCATCAGCTTTCATACCCCTTCTGCGATGAAGGCACATCCCTGCCTGAAATTGTTTGCCTATGTATAAAGTATTAAACTTACTTTACATAGTCAGGCATGCCATGGTCAGCTTAATTTTGTAATTGAATCCCCTCAGATGCATTTTTTCCTGCTCATTACCCCATGAAGATTAGTGGGACTTAACACACAATAAGCTCAATAGATTAATAACATACTGTTTGAAATGCTCTGCAACAGTTAGTTTGGACCTGTGCTGAGAGCGCAAGAGCTAATATTTTCCTTTGTTGTAATGCTCAGGGAAGCAGAGATGGAGTATCAGGATTCACTATTTGGATGCCATAAAGTGGAGAGAAAAAGATAAAAACCAGGTCTTTGTAGAAAATACTTTGGGTGATGACATACTAGTTTAACAATATTAGTCATAGAACATTCGCATGGATATTTGTTGTTTTGAAAGGCTTTCCTTAATCTTTGACAATATAAGCATAAGTTACACATAGAAGAAGGAAGAGCAACTGGCTGCACCAAGGGATAAAGCAATATAGATAACCTATGTGATAGTGAAGGATGGAGATAAGCAGTTTATATTTTCACCAGGAGTCCATGGCGAAGTACAGAAACCATCTGCATCCTAAACCATTTTTTACAACTCTACACATCAGCTACTCAGCCAAAGCTCTTCTTCAATCCTGTTGTGGTATTATTGATCAAAATCCCTCGCTCAGCCCAGGAAGTATTGGATGTCCCACTTTCTTCAGAATCAGTCTGGAAACCTTCCCAGGGACACATCTGCTCCTTTAATTTGTTACCTGGATGAAGAATGTGTGAAGAAAATTAAGGCTGGAATGAACTTTAAACATTCTAAATTGATGCTGTTGTGGTAGAAAATGCGTGTAAAACAAGTGGAAAACAAATCCCAGCAGTTGTTTTACTTTTAACCCTAAACTGTAACTGGTGACACGTACAGGGGACCAGTCTGGGCTGCAGAAACAATCCCTAGTTTTGATGATTTGTACCTGATGGAAGTGTTCTTCCATGGGTGCTATTTGAAAGATTATCAGTTACATTAAAGGGAAGTACTTGTCTACATGAATGAAGGCTTCCACAGGGTTTGTTTTGCATTTTACTTTCAATTCTATATGTTGCATACGAACAGAAGCCAACTTCCTGAACTTTCAGAGCATCTTCTACTTAGTACAGCCAGGGTACTTAGTAGCAGTTAAATACACTATAGTATAAACTAAATAGTGTATGTTTCAGTGTTGAAGAAATAATTTACTTGCCTGGGACTTTCTCCCTTGTTCCCTTTGTCATGTTATCTTCTATGCTTTTATTTGGGAAGAGTCTCATTTAGGTTGCTCTATAGGTCTAGCTCATTTTAACTTCTGAGCATTGCATCTTCTCTCTGGAGCCTTTGCAGCAGAGTGCAAGAGACACTTAAATTAGCTCTGCTTTTATTCCCAACTCAGAGCTCACTTGCCTGTTCCTGCACTGCTGCCATACAACATGTTTTTCAAGCGTCCCTTATGGCACTGACAGTCCTGGGTGACTTGGTGGCAGGGAGCAGATCTGTGACTGGTGCAATAACCCTTAACCAGCTAACTTGAGCATTAAATCCAGCTGTGGTGTGGACTGCAAGCTTACTCTAAGAAGCAGGGGAAATAACCCAGTGGGAGCCTGTGCCTGGCTTTATAGTCCTGTTGCCGAGGTACCATTTGAACTTGGGCTCATCTGGAGTGACTTGCTCCAGGCTATGGAGGGAGTTAGTGATTAGATTGTGGCCAGAAATTTGTATGCCTTGTGGTCTTGTTGCTTTGCTCTGACAAAATCTTTTCTTAGTAGCACATATGAGAACACTTCTGCTGAAATCCTGCCTGTTCCCTATGAGGACATATTTTGGTTCCCTTCCCCTTACTTTCTCTAAGTGTTCTGCTCGTTTCCATCCCTATAACCAGCTGGCTGCTGCTCACCTGTAAATCACCACCCTCCAGAAACTATCTTCTCTGGTTCTCTTTTCAACCTATCTATCAGGAACTGCTTTGAGCAAAGAGCAATGTGCTTGTTTTGAGGAGGAAATACATGAAATATATACTTCAGATGGCTTTTTGCTCCCTTTTTTTGGTGGTTAGTGGTATGAAACCAGGATTATTGCAAATAAAACCTGGAACCTGTCTGTTTATTGCTTGCTCCTGGCTGCGTCAAGTATGGAGTGTATGAAATTCCTGTCACTTTTTCCTGTAACATTAGCTACAAGATATTAAAAAAGATCTTGGCAAGAGTTAAGATGATTTTATGCATTTAAAAGAGCAGAAAAGGTTGGTTTTGTATTCTTTTTTGCTTTCCAACTCAGGAAAAGGACCCTTAAAATCAGCTTACACTTCAAATGATCATGACTATATATACTTGAAAGTGTATAGTCTGGTCTGGATTAACTGGTGTGGAGAAGTGTCTGTTTGCAAATGCAGCTGCTGCTGTTGAATACAATGAAATGTTGAAGGGAAATCAGTGCAATCATGACCTTATTTATTTACTTTTTCTGCAAACCAGATTTTTCTCATAGCACTGCACAACTATGAGAAATAAGAGAATATAATCCCTTTTTCATTACCTAGACTGTGTGTATGTAGCAGAAGGGAATTGCATTGCAAGGCAAGAAGGTGGCATGACTAGTTACAAACTCATAATTAAGTTCTGGAATAGTAAAACAGTTCTATGCATTTTCCACCTCTGTGACCCCACGAATCAGTTCAGGTTAATGCTGTTTGACAGAAGAGATCCATTAAAGTTCAGCTTCCCAAGAAAATCTTGGAGCTACACTTAAATGCTTCTCTCCAACAGATTTTGGGAATGGGCTAAATCTTAATAGCAGCGGTAGCTGGGGCACTATTTCTGCACTTATGCCAGAGTCTTACATCTGTATTTTCAGCAATAGAGTGACAAAACATTAGATGGTGTTCTCACAAATGAAGTGCTGTTGTAACAGCAATTAGGTTCCATAACGTTGGCTTACGTTACCATGAAAATATGCCATGTAATATTTGTTTTGAGTGGAAAATATTAGCAAAGAGGAAGTGTTATTTGCTTGCCCTTGGAAGCTGTATTTTCGCCTGACATGTTTTCATGTAAATTTTAGTCTGTTTCAGTTTTATTTGGCAATTTATCTTAAAATGGTACCTCTTCTGCTCTTCATCCTGTACAAGTGCTTTGGGTGCTTGCAGTAGCACCCACAGCTATAGCTGCAAATGAAAAGCAGACCAAATATGCCCAGTTTCTTGTTGCGGCAACAAAGACTGAGGATGCACAGAAATGCCTTTATTCAAATCGCCATGTTCAGAGCTTGTTTCTGTTTTCTTGACTTGAAGTGCTACTTCCATTTTCACTTTTCTGCTTGAGTGAGAAGATGACTGATGTGCAGGTGAGCAGTGGTGGAACAAGGTTAGGCATCATGGAAAAATAACTATTTATTTTTCCATGTAACTGAACAGAAAACTTTCAAATGCAATATTATTGTAGGAAAGCAAAGATACAAGCACTAGAAAATATTTATATCAGTCACCTAAATCCTGGGTCTAGCTGATGGTTTGATATTGTTATGCTAGTGAATAACAGTCTCTAGTGTGTGCAGTGCATCAGCTCTGTCACACACATCTGCCATCCTGCCTGGGGGAGGTCCAGATGTGGATTGCCTGGAATTTAAGGGCCTCCATCTCCCTTTGTTTAGCAGTACCTCTTGCTGCTTGGTGAGGGAAGGGCTTAGCCTCTGGAGACCCTCTCCCCCTCCACTGCTGCAGCTACATCTCCTTCCTATCAAAGGGCAAAGCTGAAACAAGAAAATAGGCAGAAGGCTGCAAACTCCTCCTAATCCCTGCCTCTGGAAGCAGGGCCTGGGCAATATATCAAATTTTTACTCCTGTTGCCTGGGTAATCCAAAGGTGGATTATGATCTACCTCGTGCCTCCTGGAAAAACCATGCCATGGGCATCTCTAGTCTCTTCTCATTTCAACCTAAAATGTGTCTTGAGGTGGTAAGAGAAATACCTTTCTCTTAGGTTTCTAGATCACCGCCTCTTCCAGCTTTAACCTCAGCACTTCCACCCTAAAATAATATTTAAACCTATGTTCTTACTGCTTTAAAATAATACATCATATACATAATAGTTCATCAAGCTAGAAAAATAATGCACAAGGAAAGCAGAATAGCCTTAATTGAGCAATTTAGTATTTGTCTAGTCAGTGTGATTAACTCTTGTCCCTGTAACTCCTGAAATGATAGCGCTAGCAAATATTGCAAGGCATTTTCAAATTAAATGAAATGTTCCTTTGATTACATTAAAGATAACGCATTTTAGAGCTATTCCTGCAGGAGCTGTTCCTCACCAGCGACAGCACTGATCAATTTACCTTATCTTTCCCTGCAGAAGTAATCTTTGAGTTTCCTTGAGCCATCGTTTGATCAAAGTGCATTTGCAATACGGTGATTTAAGTGGTCTGAGTCGTCATCTTAATGTAAAGGTCCTGAGGGAAAGAAGAATGAGAATGTGCTTATGCATAGGGTAATAAATTGATCTGAGTATGTGGATAATTGCATACAGGTAGGAAAAAGCAAAAGGTTGGGGCGGTGGGAACCCACCCTGTTCCTTAAAGGCTTGAAAAAGAGCTGTTTGGATTGTTATGTTTCCAAGAAAACCAAATCAGGACTAGTAAATAGTGCTCCCTGCAGGTGTTTGCAGGAGAAGAATGACTCCTGGATGCCAAGGGCAGGACAGAGAAGTCAAGTGCTCTTGTTTCTTCCACAATTTATGGTGTAGAATTTCCTCCAAAGGAGGAAACCAGAAGGAGCATTGCCGGTGCTGGTCTGGTGAGCTATGGAGGCATGGTTTGTTTGTATTCCTGCACCAGCACTTGGTTCACCAAAGGAAGCTCTGCAGTCCTCAGGGAGGATTTGACCAGAGAAGCAATAGCCAATTTCCTGATGTCCTTGTGTTTATTATTTTGTATGCTGTTCCTCCAGTATTCCATAAATTTCTAGCAAATGCCATTTTATGTAGTTTTATAATGAAATACTTTCCTTTTAAGAGAAAAGCTCTTTAAAAGGGTTTGAAATGGTTCCAGAGATTGCATAATTTACCAAATTAAAGAATATAAAGTGGTTGCTAGGAGTTGGTCAACAACATCAGCTTTTACTTTGTTCTTCCATGTTGGATGCTGAAGTTTTGATGTATTTCCAGGAAAACTTGGAGTCTTTTATGTTCTAATAAATTTCCTTGAAATAGAACTTTATGAACAAGACAGTTTCCTTATTAAGATGCACCTTCTGAAGCAGCTCAGACAGCAGTCCTTATTGTATTTCTTTTTGTCAATTTTATTATCCATAACTAAAATTGATAGCAACTTCAAAGAAAGAAAATTAGTATTAAATTATTGTTAGCATAATTTGGTAACACAAATGTTGTGTAGCATTATGTTGGGTTTGGTGGCAAAATTAAGAAAGAATGCAACTTGTGCACAGAGCAAACCAACCAAAACCTTAAAGTCCAAAAAACTATCCAGAAAAGCTTTAAACCCTTTTTGGTTTCCACTTAGGTTTTTCCCTCCTGGACTTCCTCAGAAAGTAAGTTACCCGAACAATAACAGCTCAGGAATCTTTTCCTTTCTAGTAAGTAAATAATGGTGCCTTTTTCCAACTGAAAACCTGTAAGTCAAAGAGCAGTATCCTGAATTATGGGATGTCTGAATATGCATGCTACATGTGTTTAGAAACTTGTGATGCAGACCAAGAGTTCACACACTGCAAGTCTGTACTGTCTTATTTAGACGTTTGCCTTTTCCTAAATTCAATTACATGTAAGCAAGATGCTCAATGTAAGAGCAAGTGTATATAGTATACATATGTATAAATATGTGTATGTGTGTGTGTATATATATGCACACATGGGCTTCTTCAAAGGACACTGATATATCCCTGTTCATGTAATTCCAGTGCTAGCTGCAAGGACAGGAATTTGTTGTCTCCTATCTGTGTTTCCAGATGCCCCCAGTCCCCTGGCATGGGACCACAGTCCAAAGGAGGTGGTGCTTTCCCTGTTCAGTGAACTGAAACAGGAATCCAAATCTAACAGCCCTTTTTCAGAAGGAAAATAATCTAGTTATCCTAATTATTGACGTTAAATAATACAATGAAATGTCAGCATCTTTCTGCTGGAAAAAGAAAATCATTTAAAACATATTCAGGTAAAATAAGGCAAGTTGGTCTGATATGAGCTGTCAGGTTACTTCAAAGCACAAAGAACTACCTAGTAATAAAGCACATTGAACAGAACATGAGTATAGAATTTAAGATGCAAAATAAAAGCCTTTAACAACTCTTTATAGCTTCACTTTAAATGTACAGACAGTTTGGGGATGAGAAGTTTAGTATTAAGACCATAGCTTGGCAGACACCAAGGATTTGAAATCTAAAGCTTGAAATTCTCATAAATCTTCCCATTAAGCTTTTGACAAGTTCCAGAAATTCAAGCAGTGGATCTGCTCCTATTTAAGTGCTACCTGACAGTAGCTAATACAAGCGCCCTACTTCCCCAGAGATATATAAGAAATGTAAATAGTTTTGAGACTTCTCTAGTTTGCAAATCACATTTACTGATGTATATTTCAGTTTTGTACATTTGTGCTAAATGAGCTATGGCTTGATGGGGGGAAGCCTGCAAAATCCTACACTGTGCTTCATATGCATATATGCTTTCTGGTGCAATTCTACCTATTAATACTCTCTAACATTGTTCAATATAATATCCAAGATCCCCAAGAGTAGGAAAAATTGCACATTGTGAACATGAGAGCAATTTATGCGCTTTGGTTTCCTCATGCTGTATTAAATAACAAGCTTCAAGCATGAGTAATCCTGATGCCTTGGTTAATAACAAAAAGTTTTCAGTGAAGGAGAGAGAAATATATGAATTTAAGATTAAATGTGCATTTTTCCTGGTATATATGTTGTCTCATTAATTCCTATCTGTACTTGCAGACTACAACACAGATGACATTGATTATCAAATCAAATCTTGTGACAAGAAATTGCATTCTCCCCCAAATGCGTTACTCTATGGTGCAGAAAGGCTGAAAGAGCCGAGGTTGAACAGGAATGATAGAGATAACCCAACCACCTTGAACATTGCAGTGCAGTATTGGAGTGATCATGATGAAGGGATATACTGCGGGCAGACAGGCTTAGAATGGGTTGCTGCTTCATAACTTACAGCATCTCACATATTTCTTCTATCTCTTCCACGCAGGATATGTTTTCACCATTGCTACCTGGATATAAGGAGCAGAGAGGGCTTTTTCCCCCTCTAAGTCATTGAATTTCAATTTTTATATAGAAATTTTCCAAGTTACTCATGGATTTTCCTGATGGAATTTAGCCGTGTAGTTCCTCTTAAATTGAAAAGTAAGTCCCCAGAGTCGCTGAATGACTTTCCAAATCACAGGCTTGATGCTCTAAAATAAGTAATGATTTCACTCAGTTTAGGTACATCAGCACCCCACACGGCATATATTTTTTTTACCTAAAAAAGGTAAATCAGGTTTGCTTTTCTCTGTGGGCAGAATTCTTGAAGGCAGATTTCCTTCACAAGATACGACATGGTGCCTTGGAAAAGCTCGCAAAACGAAAACAGTAAATAGAGCAAACGGGACTGGCTGCTGAGCTTTGCTGTTAGGCATGCATCCCCTATTCCTAAAGCAATATGAGTGCACAAAGCAAGAAGCAATTGCATGCTGCTAAGATGACAACATGGCAACAATGTCTCTTTATAGACTTTTATCCTATAAGTTTCAGAGTATTTTTTAGATTATCGTCAGCAATAATTAGAATAGAATAGTAACCAAAGTAGAATTAATATAATAAAAGCTGTATTTATAATCCTTGTACAGGTGAAGGTATTTTGCCTGTGATCTCTTTCACTGGCAGTTGCAAAATTCCAATTATCATTCAGGTTTTATTCTTATATTCAGGCAGACCAAGACAGTTTGGAGTAGATGCTGTTTCCAGATTGTTTGTGACTTCTGTTAAAGACATGCTAAGTTATGTGGCTTATTATCTTTCTTTACATGAACAGTCCCCACTGCCCTCATTGGGATTGCTTTTAAGTGCTTTGGGATAAATAATCAAGTATTCCTGGTATTATATATTGAGCATCTCCCTAAAAAGGTCAACAGGACTTTGATACATCTCTGACACATACACAGACAACACTCAAATCAGGTTAATTTATGTTGTGTTAATCATTGTTTATTGATGCTATACAACTAAAACAGAAGTAAAATTTGAAGAGGAATTTCCAAGAATGAAATACTTCTATAGCAGGGGAAGAGAAGTGCAAGTAGAAAACATGCAAAAAAGAATGAGAAACACACAAAATCCAGAGTTTTGATGTTAAATAAGCACTGAGGATTAAACACCATAATGTTAAACCCCCAACTTTGTTCATACAAAAAGTAGAACTGAATGGGTAAGAACAATTAAAAGATAAAATATAAAGCATTTTTCTTTCTACTTAGTTTTCTACACACTATGAAAACTCACTCTCTATATCTAGTGATTTCATTCAAATAGTAAAACTCTTGCAGATTATGGGCAATATTATTGCATTTCTGTACTGCTATGGCTTCTGGGGTTGGGTTCATTAATGTATTATGATACAAAGCAATTAATTCTGGTTTTTTTAATGAAAGTAATTTATACAATTGCCTAAACCTGCTCCCATAGAAATGGGAGAGAATATTCTCTTTGCTTCAATATAGAAGGGAACAAGCCTTTGCAATGTTATACATATAGGTATCATAAACATTTCCATAAAACCTCTAATTTTTCTATACACTTGGGTAAATGAAGAACAGAAAGATAATGTTCAAGCTTAAATGAAATCTAGTAAAGGAATATCAATTCAGTTGCCTATAGTAGTGGATAGCATTCCTTCCAAGCAGTCAGCAGAGTAAGTGGGATAAAAGCTGAATTGGTAGTTTGCATAGTGAAGGACATGCAGTACCAAAGATATGCTTTGCAAAGCAGCTGTGTGGGGAAATAAATGTATACCCCAGTGAGCCAATAAGAGGCTGACTGAATACAAAGTACTGATTATCTCTTTGCCATTACAGATTAAAGAGGGTCCCAAACCCCTCTCTGTGTCCCTCCTTTATGTAAAGGATTGTGTCTTAAGTGCATTAGAACCAGAGGCATCAGCTCACCTGGACTGGAACGGGAGAAGCATCACTTGGGGAAAACTTTTGTTAGTGTCTCCTACCAGGAAATGTAAAGCTTATTAGTGACTATGCTGCTATATGTCAGTGGTTCCCATCTTTGAGTAAAACCCTAAAAAAGTAAATCAAATTAAAGGGGTGGAAACATGGGATATACAAGGCTTGAGAAAAGAGTCTGGGATCTGTGCATTGCACTGAGCATTCGGTAGTCTTTTCTGAACCTATGTGGGATATACAGCTATCTGTTGTTGCTCAGTCTATGTAGGCTGTGAAAATGGTTTGTTTCCTTCAAGAACTCAGGAGATACATTGCAGACTTTAAGGGCTTGGCCAGAATGGAACTGAAAGGAATGAGTGCTAAGATGGCAAACTTCAGCCAAGCAATCAAAGTCTTCCCTTTGTTCAAAGCTACTTAACCAGTAACAGAGCAAATCATTTTCTCTACATCATTTGCTTGTTTCCTGAATTTAGATGGGGGAAAAAAAGTTGCTTTCCAGCATTGAGGAATCACAATAACTTGATGTATTCCCTCACCAAAATGTCATATATTCTCTCATCCTGCAATTAATCTTGTAAAAGAGCAAACAATGACATGGAATTAATCAGCTGCTGTGACAAAAAGATTGTGATGGAAAGATGAACCCAGCTAAAATTAATTTTATGAGCGACAGCTTGAAGCCTAAACAAGTGGAAAACATGGTGCAAATTGTACTTAGCTTCAAGAAAGGGATTTTAATGAGAAATGCAATGGCACCGCAATACTAATCTGTTATAACAACAAGATCTACCTTGCAAATAAACCCCATATTCCTGCGTTTCCCTTCTCTTGCGCAACACACTGGAGGGAAGCAAAGACTGTGCTGCATCAGTCACCCAGATCAAGCCACAGAAGTGAAGTGCTGGTGCATTTTGGGGAGCACTTGAATGGATTTGTGCTCATGTGCAAATGACAGAGGCAATGGCCCTTGGCAAAGGCTGTAGGATTACTGAAAATAGGAAATTGAACTTTCCTTGTATTCTCTGTTCCTCACTAGACACAAGACATCAGAAAGTGTTCTGTGAGCTGTCTTTGTCACACACTGACAGGTTTCAGCTAAAGAGAGAAACTTCATGCAGGCATCATTCTGCAGCTGCAGACAGGATGAGCATCAGGGAAATCACATAAATATCAGCTGGTGCTCAGACTGGTAATCTTTAGTTCCTGGCTGTAATCCAGCAGGTGCCATCGCCTAGTTATATTTAGGGATGTTCAGCTTTGGAAGTTTTGTTTATTTGGGCTTTTTTTGGTATGAGGTATTTCAAGCTGAAAGGTTTCTGTGTTGCTTATTTCCCTGCACCTTCCCAAAGCACACATGCTTTCCTGTATTGCCAGGATTGATGGCAGCCAAGGAGGAGCCTGATTACTCCTCCCACAGGTTACTGCCTCAAGGGAAATTAACCCTCCCCTGGTTCAGCTAAATCTTATCTTGGGTAACAAAAGGGGTGGGTAGATCTCAGCTATTTCTCATGTTCTCCTCAGCAATTGTTTATCTGTCCTTGCCCCGCTAATGACTGAAATACTGCTGATTTCATAGCAATGAAATAGTACCTTTACTTTCCTTTGGAAGTGTTCTTAAATATCACTGTGGGTTTTTCTTCTTCCAAAGTTTAAAAGCTTGGCTGATGTACAAGGATGCAGTTTTGTTCAAGGTAACTTCCTGACTTTTCCATTTTTGAGATTAAAAGTCTGGTTCACTTGGAGTTCTTTTCCTGCTTCAGTTTATTACGTGTTAAAGTGTAAAGCTACTAACTATTTAAGTACTTGTTGTGATGATGATAAAATTATTTCTCTTGGTTTCCAAACCTGCTTCAGAATTTGTGAAGGCTTGTACAAAACTGTCATGGTTTAAGCCCAGGTGGTAACTCAGAACCACACAGCCAATCACTCACTTACCCCCCTTCCTCCCCTCTGCTCTGGAAGGGTTGGGGAGGAGAATGGAAAGAATGGAACTCCCAGGGGTTGAGATAAGACCAGTCCAGTAACTAAGGTGTAACACAAACCACTGCTGCTACCACCGATAATGATAAGGGAAGAGAACACAACCGCTCACCACCCTCCAACCAATACCCAGCCCGACCCAGCAGTGATTTAACCCTTCCGGGTAACTGCCCCCAGTTTATATAGTGGGCATGACGTGCTCAGGTATGGAATACCTCTTTGGTCAGTTTGGGTCAGGTGTCCTGTCTCTGCTTCCTCCCAGCTTCCCCTCCTCCCTGG